>JAQZBX010099494.1:0-11468 GCA_029593785.1 Cabassous unicinctus
TTTTTTTTTTTTTCCAACCTAATGAAAATTCCTGCATAGCAAAGAGCTGATTTGGGCAATTCTGGACTTGAAAAATGGGTGCTTCTTGGCATTAGAAACCTTATAAATAAGTCTCTACCAAATAGGTTAGTCTTTTTGGCATACAAACAAGAGAGTTGATGACATATGTAACTTCCATCTGGATTCAATAGGTTTAGAAGCAAACTGTTTTTACCTCTTCTATCTCTCATCATTCTCGGATTGTTTTTAATAGGACGTACGTCAATGAAATACCTTTTCTCCTTGTCATCTGCTTTCTTTGGTAATCAGAGGCTTGGGTATTCCCAATGAATCCAATTTTTCCAATGCTTTTGACAGACTAGATTGAGAAGGGCAATCTATTGGCTCTGAGAATCGCTGCAAGTTCTTACTGGGTATGCCAATAATGCCAGGACTTGACCACCTGGGCCATCTCTCAGGGTTGTGTTTACAGGAGCAAACTTGAGGGATGAAGTAAGGTCTCCCTCTGGAAAAAGAGCATGCTTTCTTTTACATACTATAAAAATGGTGATTCCCCACAGCACCGTGTTCCTCTCCCGTAATGCAGGCATCTATCATGGGACCTTTGCATCACCAAACATGAAGCTCTGACTACAGCTCTGAGTAATAAAGTCGTTTGTTTCTGATCCAGGAGTTTCAGGGTTTATTTTTATTTTTTTTATTTTCTGCCAGTATCTATGAAACAATAAGTTCCAGACCCTGCACAGTTTCTGACAGCATATTCTGTTGTTCTCCACCTTCCACACAGCAGAAGAGATTTTAAATTGGGATGGACCTAAGAAAACATTCAATGATATTGAGTTTTCTAATATAATAAAAGAAGATTTTCTATAGCTTCTCCAAGTAGTAAGTTGCTATTTCTATGGTTTAGCACTTCTAGTGATAAAGAATTCACTACACATGAAGTAGCTTATTACAATTTAGAATAACACTATTAAAAAGTTTTTCTGTGTGCTGAGCCTAATTATTTTACTCTATCTGTCACTCAGTGGAAATAGTTCTTCTGCCTTTCAAAGCTTTCCACATATTTGTGATCACTTTCCACATCAGAAACCATCAATCTTCTTTCTTCTCCAGGCTAAGTTTTTTCAGCTGTTTCTTTCATGTGTTCATTCTGAATTTTCTTCCTATTGTTCTTTGTTAGGTATGTGCTAGTGTGTTGGTTTTATTTTAAAATACAGTCCTCAAGTATGGAGGAAAAGTTCAATATTTTAGATGTGATCTGACTCTTCATCTGAAGCACCTTTATCATGACTGAATTAGCTAAGTTGTTGATTTTTTTCTTTCATGTTTTTGAATCAGAATCATGGATGCCAAGCACATTGCTGAGCCTTGGTGTATTATCATAAACATTTCCTGAAAGAATTAATGAACAGTACAGATTGGAGTAAGATGATCATCACTGCCACCATTCTGTTATTATACTTCTAGTAATGTGACCTGACATTTGTATTTTATGAGATTTCATTACAGTATTGAGCTATATCCGTAGAGTTGGGCAAGGAAGGAAAACAAGCTCAGATCCTGTCTCTGTCACTTATTAGATGTGTGACTAATTTTGAGGAAGTCATCATTTTCTATGCCTGAATCTTATTTATAAAATGACAAATAAATGACAAATAAGTAGTTGCTATCTCATAAGCTATCATGAGAATGAAATTAAATAAATAAAATAAAATAAATTAAAAAGATTAAATTCATATATGCAAAATACTTAGACAATTGTATGATATACTGTAGATACTATATAAGTGCTGGCTGTGTTGTTATTAGTTGCCATGGAAGCAAATAATAGCTCAAATGCAGCTAAATGTGGCAGAAGCAATGTGAAGAGTGGCATGTACAAGGCCAACAGAACAGGAAATGGAATTAGGAACAGCTTCACAGAGCTGCTCTTTGAGGAGAATTGATAGTGTAAAAGAGATGTCAAAGCATTCCAGGCTAAGAGAACTGAATGAGAACAGTCTAGTTGGGAAAACTTTTTTCTCCTATACCGTCACTATCAATTAGCATGGTATAGGAAATACACAGTCAAAATAAAGTACAAAAAAGGGCACTCAAATAAACGTGGAAACAGTTTTAATGCCTGAATGGGAAGAATAGAAGTAAATACTAGAAATGACTTTTTTTCTAAGAAAATTTACACATTTACTGCAATTCAATAAACATTTGAACAATACCTATGTTTCTATGTCTGTATTAGTTCACACTGTTTAAACATTGTGGACTTTATCTGGAATTGTTTAACAAATATTTATTGAGAACCTATTATGTGCCAAATACTGTACTAGATACTGGAAAGTAGCCATAACAAGGCAGTGTCTTTGGTCTCAGGAAACCTATATCCAGGAGACAAAAGCTAACCAGTAAACAAACATATTGATAATATCAGACTTTGATAAATATCACAGATAAGATTGTCTATTGTGGAAGAGAATAACTGAAAAAGACAGCTTTATTTAGGTTGGTGGGTGAAGATCTTTGTAAAGAAGTGATATTTTGAGTTGAGACATGATAGTAAAAGCAAGAATAAGTGAAGAGATCAGAGAAAGGAATGTTCCAAGAGAAAAGAAAGAAAATGCAAATACTAGGGGATGGAAATAAGCTTGACATGTTTAAGGAATAAAAAATTTAAATATGAATTGGATGGTTATTATTAAGGGGAGAGAAGAGGCAGATCATATAAGAGATGAAGCGAAGAGCCAGATTATTAAGACCTTTAAGACCAAGAATAGGGTTGTGTTGTTCTTATTGTTTTTAAGTAAAGAATGCTTCCCCCCCCATAAATTTAGGTGATTCACTCTCACTTCTGTGTGAAGGATGGAATTTGGTATGTGGTGGGTGATAATGAGGGCTGTTACATGAGTTACAAATTTATTTTAGAAGATAAGGAGAAAGAAGATCACTGGCAAGTGAGCAGTGTGAATAGTGATTGGATTAGGGCTATATTATGGAAGAACTGACAGGTCTTTCAGATGGAAAGTGCATGGGATGTGATAAAAAGGTAAGAATCAAGGATGTCTGCCAGGTTTTAGGTATGCAAAATTGGAGAAATGGTGGTGGTACCATTTCCACTTCCTGGAGAAGTCTTGGGGATAGTGAATGTTGATGTCTTAGTCACACTACATTCAAGGTACCCAAGTAGCTATGTCATATTGGCAGGTGAATACAGTATTTAAGAGCACAGAGGGGACATCTGGGCTGGAGACATAAGATCAGGGTTGTCAAGACTTTTGAAATAACAGAAACAGATGAGTTTCCCCATGGAAAGAGTGTAGATAGAAAGAAAAAAAGGTCTGGAATCAAATTCTGGCCCACTCTCTTATTTTAATGGTTTAAGATGAAGAACCAATAAAGGAGAACTAAAAGGTAGATCCTATGAGGGAAGATGCAGGGTAGTTAGGTTGAGGGATCCTGGAACCCTAGATGAATGTTAAACCTCATCGAATCCTGCTCAGAGTTTTTAATGAGGACAGGGATTTACCCACTTAATCTGATATAAGTTAAAACCAGAGCTCCTCATGGCCATGAGTCTTAAATTTCAATGTAGTATATACCCAGTATATCAACAAGTACACTGAGTTCCATAATAAGGGATTGTTTTAGATTTTAACTTACCTTCAATAGTGATTCCTAAATACTTTGTAAATCACCAACTTTTCTGGTAAAGCTTTATCCTTACTCCTTATTTATCATTCTCTAGCTCTCATTTGCCTTTGATTTAAAATTTATTGCTATTGGATCATACAGAATAAATAACCCAAATATAATTTTAATCCACATTAAAATAGCTCCTTACCAAGCTATTTGTGCTTTGGCACATTTTATAATCTATCATTTGATTTTTTTCTTTTCGTTCAATTTTTTTTAAGCTTTTAATTTCAGTTAACATATTTTCTGGTATCTTTCCTCTGGATATTGATTTCTTTGGATATTGATATTGATATTTTGGTTTGCTATGGGCAAACCAAAATACACATGCATATTTAAAAGGCTAAGATGAACTTAAAGACAAGCCCCAAAATAAACTAAATTAAATGAAAATGCCATTAGAGAAGCATTTTGAATCAAGTGAAAATATTTTTACCTTTGCTTGCAAGGCCAATAAATAGAAGTGGTAGTTTTGTGAGAGATACGTTTCAAGTACAGGCAGGTACTTCAGAGAAAAATAGTTGCTTTTTCTTTTTTTCATTGTCTAGTTAGAGAGTATGAGTCTGCTGTTCAATTATCTCCCTCGATCATGTTAAATGCTGTTAATAGAGATTTAGAATCTACAAGATAATCAAGGTCCAAAAGATCTATGGGTTTAGAAATTAATGAGTAGCTTTGAATATGCGCTAATGGAAATTGGATAGCTTGGGTTTCTGTGTTGTCCAGGGCTTGCTGAAGTTCTTGTCAGCATAAAGCTCTTCCCTCTACCTTCTCACACACTTCTTTCCAACTGAACTTTCCATGTTTTTTTTTCAGATAAAATATAGTGTGTTTTTTTTGGTTAGATGTCTCTCTGCATTCCTGTAAAAATGGGTGAGACCACACTTCTCCCACTCATCTTCTTTTTATCTGAATTCCCCACAAAGATTTTGGCAATGTCAGGACAGAAAAAATGTCATACCCTAGCCATCACCACAAAAATGTTAGTGATGAACCATAGGAGGGAGATTTATACAGTCTCTAGTCTTAGTTTTCTTTCCTATGAAATACAGATAATAACAACACCTGCTCATCCTTTCACAAGGGTAGGGTAAGAATCAAACTATACAATGAAAGTGAAAGTACTTCATTCTGGAGCACAAATGTAAGTGATGTGCATCATCCTTAGAATCTCAGCTTTATGTTGGAAACTTTTTGAAATAAAGTCTATATCAACTTCATAAAGTTAATTTCTATAATGATATCATAGTCAAATTATTTTTTTTCATGAATTCAGAATATATTTGAAAGAAAAAGCAAATAGATGTCACATTAGAAATCCCTAACTCTCTAAGCCAGTGGCCTCAAACTTTAAGGTGAATGACAATTTTCTGAGTTTCTTGTCAAAAGCAGGTTCTTAGGCCCAACTTCCAAAGACTTTTGATTCATTAATTCCAGGGGGAATCAGGTGATCTGAATTTTTAATACCCCCCTAGATGATTCTAATGTAGGTAATCTAGAACCCCATTTTTACCAAATGCTGCTCTAGTCTATGGAAATTTCTGCCAGTGCTGTCCTAGATATCCACTTGCTTTGGAATAAAAAACAAAACAAAACAGAGCTTGGGACCCTGCTTGGTCATTTTTGACCCAAATCACTCAGGCAGACTGCTAAACCTCTTGAGTCTCAGTTTTACTGTATTAAGGAGAATTGTGATAACTATTTAGTGCCTGATAGTAGATGCTCAGTGAATAATAATTTTTCTTCTTTCCTTGTAAGTGTGGCTTAAACATTGGGTCTCAAACAAAGTCTGCAAGCAGGGCTAACTGCATTAAATTCACCAAGGGAGCTTTTGAAAAATACAGATTCTTGGGCCTTTACTGTATTTAATTGTTATTTACTATGTTTGTAGTGAGACCCAAGAAGCTATATTTTTCAAAGATTATCCAGTTAATTCTAATGCGCATCAAGGCTTGGAATAAATGAAAATACCTCTTTAATTCAAATTTATTTAAAGAACGATGATGCTAAAATTAAACTGACTTTCAAAGGAATGCAAAGCCCTTAAAGCAGATGTGTTTGTGACTCAAATTTTACCTTTCTGATTCTAGTTTCAAATCTCAAAGATTTTTCTTTTTATTGGTTTGATGTATTTAAATGGAACTAAATATGATAAGAAGAAAATTATAATAAGGGTCAGATCTTATGACATGCACTCTCTCAAACTACTGATTTCTTCCAATTTGCAATGTATGTTATGGACTTTTTCAGTTGAGCTGATGAAGCCTCTCATTTATTTCTTCCACATTACTTCTAATGAAGACATAGCTTACATTTGCCTTTCTTTGGAAAGTAGAATCTGTTTTGCTGATGAGAACTTTCATCCATTCCTAGAGTACCCTGTTTCATTGTCACCATGAGTTGTTACACTTAGTTTGAAAGGAATGTAAAATATTTATATCAAAAGAAAAAAATCAGTCTCATATAATCACATCTTTAAAATAATTAAAATTTTTAAAATATCTCATCTCCCTTTTCTGTCACCTTTGTGTATTATTAGCTTGGCACCTGGATCTGATGCAGGAGAACAGAATGTGGATTTCTGCTCTTTGAGCAAGACAAGATACATTTCTTGCTAAGACTTGACTAGATTCCTCATGCTGAACTTGGGGAGATAAGCTGAGTTGCCAAGGGCAACTTGATTGCACATGAAATTAGGAGGTACTCTGAGAAAATAATGTCTAGACATATTCTTATATTTCATTTCAGGGAAATATTCATGTAATATCTGTTATCTCCTAGTCAAAACACTGCTGATGAATGCTGCCTCTCCCTTGAATCATGTATCTGAGCCTTAAGAGGGAGTGAGCATAATAGAAGTGATATTTCCAGGTAGCAAGAAAATTCATTTCAGCATAGAATTGTCAAGTAGCACTAATACATTTGACTTTTTATATATTTTATGTTTGATATTGTTGACATACATTCAAGGTATGTCTCCACTTATTTCTTCAGAAATGTCATTCCATTGAAGATTTCTTTCCTTGCCTTTCCCTCCTATTTTTGTTAAATATTCTATTCCTCAAATTACCAGTTTACAACCGTGACTATTTCTCATAATAGATGATAATTTATGTCATTTGTAGTATTCTGTATATTTAACTATGATTCTGCTTAGAATATGAATATTCATGTATATAAGTGTGCCTATAACATCCACTGCCAAAGTCAAAGAGAGAGATGAGGCATCAAAGACAGAAACTGCTGGGCCCCCACGCAGGACCTTTATGTGAAGTCATATCTTGGCAGTTACTATGTCTTAACTTCTGTTTAATGATATGACTCATTAAAATGAAACTCATGAAAGACTACATTGATGTAGTCATTTCTCATGAAAAATAGCTGACAAGACCTTCCTGGTACTTATACCTGCTCATCAGTGCAGGATTCAAGTCCCCTATTGGAGAGTCTATAAAGAAAACCAAGTTATACTCCAGAATTTGGTCAGTGAGCACTATGCAGAACAAGGATGCTGATCAGAGGTGGAGGATATATTCAAATTCACCTGGAATGACTGGCACCTCGTTGAGCATCATCACCAGGATGGAAGTGGAGACATACCAACAGCTGTCTTTCTTTGGTGTTTTAAAAAAAAATTGTATGGATTTCTATTATTAATATGTTATTTCTTGGATAATACCACAATGTATGTTAGAATTTGATTTTATGTGTCACATGGTCTTTACTAGATTTCCAGAACTTATCTTCTAGTATTGGGTCTTGGAGATATCCTCTTCTTTAAAATGGACTTTGCAGATAGTAGTTCTCATGTATTACATGCTTACTGTTGCCAGTTTAACTTTGAGAGGGAAAACTTATTTCCAAATTCTAATAACACTTCAAGGTAGCCCCCTTTACATCAATGCAATCTATTGTGACTGCCACAGACAGCTCTTCTACAACCCAGTTGTATTAGTCAGCCAAAGGGTTGCTGATGCAAAATACCAGAAACTGGTTGGTTTTTATAAAGGATAATTATGTAGGGTAGAAACCTACAGTTACCAGGCCATAAAACATAAGTTAATTCCCTCACCAAAGTCTGTTGCCACATGTTGGAGCAAGATGGCTGCCGATGCCTATGAGAGTTCAGGCTTCCTGGGTTCCTCTCTTCCCAGGGTTTACCTCTCTCTGGGCTTAGGCTTGCTTCTCTCCACATGGCCAGCTGTAGACTATCAGGTGAATGGCTGGTCTTTTCCTGGGGACTTCTCTCCTTCCTCATGACCAAGCTCCTCTGTGTGTTTGCTTCCCCAGGCTCTGGCATTGAAACTCCAACATCAAAACTCCAACTCAAAACTCCAACTAACTCCTCTGCCCTGCCGTGTAGTTTTTTGTCCTCAACACTCAACATCTTACTGACATGGCCCAGTCAAAGCCCTTATCACAATTTAATCATGCCCAGATGAACAGACCAGTTTACAAGCACAATCCAATATCTAGTTTTGGAATTCATAACTATATCAAACTGCCAAACTGCTACACCAGTCTATGAGTAGTGGAATCTTATACTTATCTATGGGCTACAGACTATGAGGCCTTGTCTTTTAACCTCACAGAATGCCCAACACTTACATGTGCAGAATGGCTATTGCAGTTAGATAGACACTGTTCTATCTAACCTTGACAGCAGCAAGACATAATTGATGCAACAGTTGTAGTAGAGAGTATAACTAGAATTGCTAGGTCTGACAACTTCTTCTTCAGTGTCTGGGACAAAGGGAAATGAAGATGGTGATGCAGAGAAATTTTGAAGTTATGTGATTAAAAAAGTAATTCTGTTTAAATAATATTTGCAGTGTATTTTCAATAAGGCATTAGATGATTAGGTGAGGCAGGGATGAAGATCCTTAAGAAAAGAGCCAAAACTTTGGAAACAGTTCTATAAGAAATAAGATGAGGAGTGTAAGGAAATACCACTTTCTTTAAATGGTGTTAAATCCAGAGCCCCCCAGGTGACTCTTAGAAGGAACTTCCTATATAACATTACAACTGACCAAGAGGTCTCAGCACTTTTCTTCTGGGTGCCACCTCCTTTTTGAGTTTTCCAGAATTGCTCCACCTTAGCAAGATCATTTTCTTCATGCTTTCCAGCAAAGTCAAGAGAGGCTGGTATTTCCAAACAGGTCTAACTAAATATTACATGTTAACTTGTAATACAGTGATGGTTAGAAACCTAAACAATTATATTTACAAGGAAGAGGGTTGTACTCCTAAATATATTGGTCCCCTAGTTTTGAACAGGGAACCCCAAGAAAGAGTCAGCTCTTGCCTGTTTGTCTACATCTTTTACTTTCTTGATCCTGGCCACTGTCATCTTTAGTGTCTTGCTTATATGAGTGCCATCTTAGCTACACTTTGAGAGTAAGGAGAACAGAGACTAACCTCTTTGTTTTTATCCAAAGGATGTCATCCCACACTAATTTTCTGGTATGAAGGGTAACCACTTCTTTAGATGATTGATGTTTAACATAAACTCTTGCTTCAGGGCAATCTTCAAATTTATAGATCAAGCCATGTGTCCATAATACAGTAATTTTGGCATTCATGCTGGAAAAATTACTTCTAAACTGAAAGAAGCATGCATTTCTTTCATAGTGTTTTATTAAGGAATCACGTAAACAGTGCTAGCTAGGTAACCAGAAATACCTCAAAATATAAAAACATGTCAACATGCTGAATAAGATACAACAAACATGGAATGCTGGTTGAAATTTAGGAAAATAATTTAAAATTCAGAGCTGAGTTACTAAGAAATAAGGGACACACAAAGAGGTCAAAAATGAGAAGGGAAACTGGAAAGCAGAGTATGTTGCTACTGTCCCATATTTGGTGGGGGTGGTAATAAGGGCCTTGGGTTTGGACGGCTAGGCGGGGATTGCAAATGAGGCTTTAGTGAGGAGGTGACTGGGAATTGACTGTACTGATTTTGCCGATGCTACCGTCTTCCAGTACTGGTCATTTCTGCTCACTACTTATTTAAAATATGTGTTGACTAACATGAATGCTTGGTAGAAGGAAAGGAAAAGAAAAGAAGGAAGGAAGGGAGGAATAAATGAATGCTTGTGTATAGATACAAGTAACACTAAGAAAAACATAGTGTCTAAAGCACTTTTTAATTACTTATTTCATCTATCAGAGTTCTCCAAAGAAACAGAACCAATAACATATATTTGTGTATATAGATAAATAGATTTATTTTAAGGAATTGGTTCATGTGATTGCAGGGGCTAAAGAATTGTTTTCTTTCCCAGGTAAACTCAGCTTTTGCTAAAGTCTAAGTGATTAGATGAAGCACACACACATTTTCAAGGGTAATCTCTTTTACTTAAAGGCAACTGACTGTAGATGTTAACCACACATTCAAAATACCCTCACAGCAAAACCTAGATTAGTGTCTGATTAAATAACTTAGTACTAGAGCCTGGCCAATTGACATGTAAGACTAACCATCACACTTATTAATATTGGTAAACTAGCCTTTTTTTGAACTGGAAAGTTAATCTTGTTTTTCACTTAATATAATCCTCAAACTGCCATTCAGTTTTATAATCTAAAAGTGACATTTGAAAATCATGATTTATGTCTTGTTTTATTAATATATATTTAATTGATTCAGGTACTTTAAAATGTGAAACTCTCAACCTTTATAAGAAATCAGGTAGTGCTCAAATTCTAACTCAGAAAATATTTTCTAAAAAGAGTGAAAATAACAATGAACCACTTTGGGGTATACCCATGAAAAATTGAGAATTAAAAGCAAAGAATAAAAGGAATGAAAATCTCTGAATATTATTCAGTTCATCTCTTGTTTTGCTTCTGACCTTGTGAAAGTTTCCTCTGTCTTTCAGCTCTTTGCTCTTTAAAATGGAGCTGTTTTTTTCCCAGATTTTTTTCATAAAGGAGATACAAAATATACTTCCTCAAATAGTTTTTAGAATGAAACAGAATATGAATTATTAAATAATGACACCTAATGTTTCTGCCTGGAATAAAAGTATTACGGATGTAAGAAGAAGAAGAAAGAATGCTTTGTTTTGTTTCTGATCCATGAGATACAATTTTCTCTTCTCTGATTAAATTCTCCTCCTTACCCTAAGAATTCCAAGGAGGATTCATCAGGATGACAACTTTATGATTGCCCGCTCATAATAGGGAGGATCAGGATGAGTGTGTGAGAAACACCAAGGGGAAATGTTAATAATTCTTTTCTCTTTTATTTTTTGCCTCTCCTTTATGGACCCAATTAAAATGTTACTTGAATTTTTTTGGATAGTTGTTTCCACATTTGCTGAGTGAGCATTTTAGGATATACAAATACGCACTCAGGAATAGATTGATTTTTCAGTCCACTGCTGAAAATATAAACATGTGGAGACTTTTCACAATTAAAAATAAATATTTAAGAGTAAAGTTTGTATTGGGCACAATCTTATCTGACAGTTAATAGAATAGGAACAAGAAAAATACAATATTAAATTATACAATAATCATGCTACTTATTTTAGAAGGCCAGCCATATTTTTTCTTTTACATAAGGGGTTAGCTATGTCTCTTTCAACTCTAGTTATGTCTATGTCTATTTCTATATATCTACATATCTATAAAAATCTATATCTACATCTATATCTTATGTGTTATAATCTTAGATTCTGGTTATAGTAGTGTGGCAGTTTGATATTATTTATGAATTCCATAAAGAGATATTGATTATGTTTGTAAACTGGTCTGTTGCTCTGGGCATA
>JAQZBX010099495.1:0-11468 GCA_029593785.1 Cabassous unicinctus
TTTATTTCTCTTCCCCCCTCCCCGCCCTGTTGTTTTGTGCTCGCTGGCTGCTCTATCTTTAATATTCTTTCATCAGTTGTAACCAAGGTACCGCACAATGCTAAGTGGCAATAATAGGGGGGTTAGAAAGGGTTTGGGAAGGGGGTTCTTTTTGGGGCAAGGAAAATGTTCTAAAATTGATTGGGGGTGACGAATGCAAATTCTGTGATTACACCAAGAGCCATTGATTGTACACTTTTGAGGGATTGTAGGGTGTGTGAATGAACAAGCAGGAAAAAATCATGCTGATGACAATAATAATTATGCTTGAGATGAGACTGACATCCCAGGCTTATGAAAAAGTATGAACTAAGGCAGCTTTAGAAAACGGAGCTGTTTTTAATGGGCCCGGGATATAGGATTTAGTTTCAAAATTGTTTGCTCAGCAAATGCAGCTTCCAGACGTGCCTTAGCCCAGCTCAGGCCCAAAGGCAGCCCCTACACCGTCCTCTGGGGACCGTCTGGAGAGGTCTTGGCACGGTGGTTCCCTGGATTAGGATTAGGGGAACTCTGATACCTTTGGGGGCTAGAAGGGTGGGGCTGGCAAACAGAACATCATCCTGTGTCCTGTCTCAGAGCTTGGCCTTCCCTCTACTCCAGCCTGGAGTTGCCCTCCAGGATGGCTTATTCTTCTGATGTCTTAAGAGCAGATGGATATTCTCGATTTTTACAAGGCTGAAAGCTCCCAGTGTCCAAATGTCATCAACCAAATAAAAGTATTTCTGGAATGTATCTAACATGGTTCTAACCGATGGCCCCCGTGGTCCGGTTTTGACCCACGGACCACCCGTGTGTGATCCCCCTGGCTTGACTGAGGCTAACGGTCCAGCCTTGTCTCCAGGGGAAGAGCTCTTTTTATTTTTTTATTTCATGGAAATTACCATCTTTCTGCTTCCCAAGGTGGTTCTGAAGGTGAGCTGTCCCTGCTCTTTGGAAATGCAAAGAAATAAATGTATAAAAATAGAGTAGCAATTCCTCAAATCCCCTGTCAGGTTTAAGTCTCCGGCATCTCCTCTGGGAGCGGCAAGGCTGGCCCTGAATTATCTCGCAGGCAGCAAGCAGTGATGGGCACTGCACGGGCTCTCGCTGCCCCGCCATGGTCCCCTGGGGGCGCCTGGGCAGTGGCTGCCCCGTGGGAGGAGGGGTGGAGCACGGGGGACTGCGGAGCTGGGGCAGGGGCACAAGGACCCTGGAGATACAGGAATCCAAGTGCCCCTCAGCCCTGGCCCCAGCCTGCTCCTCTTTTCTGTCAAACTCTCACCCCTCTGCTTCTCACCTCAACTTTTTCCTCATGGTCTCTGTCCCATGGCCGGGTTTCAGGTTTGTGCCCTAAGCTTAAGGGTCAGTGTATTTGTCTGGGCCCACGGCCACAAGAGTCCTGCCTGAGAGTCATCACAATATTGGGGTGTATCTGACAGGGTTCTCCAGAGAAACAGAACTAACAAGATATATAAATATATATTTATTTATTACAAATATTGATTTATTTCAAGGAATTGGCTCACACAGTTGTAGGGGCTGGCAAGGCTGAAATCCAACAGAAACTCACTTGGTGCCACAGTCTTGAGGCAGAATTTCTTCTGTGGGAAACCACAGCGTTGCTCTTAAGGCCTTCAACTGATAGGATGAGGCCCACCCACATTTTCGGGGCTCATCTCTGTTACTTAATGGCACTGACTATACCCACAATGTACCTCCATAGCAACACCCAGATTCATCTTGGATTGAATAACCGGGTGCTGTAGCCTAGCCAAGTTGACACATAAACCTATCCATCACACCAGCGTTTCCTCAGCTTCTGCAAAATGGAGCTAATAAAACACTGCAAGGCCTGTGGTCGGTACTGAATGAGGAGGTCCAGGTGCAGAGGCCCAGGTGGTGGAGCAGGGGCTGGAGCCAAGCTGGCTAGATGACCCCAACACCAGGTGACCCTGACACCAAGTGACCCTAATACTAGATGACCCCAATACTAGGTGACCTCATCACTAGGTGACCCCAACACTAGGTAAACCTGTCACTAGGTGGCTGTCACTAGGTGGCCATGACACCAGGCAACACCATCACTAGGTGACTCTATCACTAGATGACCCCAACATTAGGTGATTCTTATACTGGGTGGCCCCATCACTAGCATCCTTGCCTGTCCATGAGCTGCCATGCTGCTTTCCGAGAACCTGGTTCCACCATGCACATGACATGGAGGGAGTCCCTGTCCCTGGAGAAGGCAGCAGGCAAGAGGCTTTGGGAAGAAGTGAGCAGAGTTGTTCGGGAAGATTCTTTGGAGAGAGGTGGGATCTCCGACAGGTGTTAGGGGGGCACTCAGCTGAGCTGGGCTGTTATCCCTGCCCCCCAGGTGCAGGAACCACGGCATCTGCATACCCTCACCCTGGAGGTTGGTGACCTCATGATGACCTGCAGCCCTGAGTTCTTTCCAGGAGATTCTACCCAGGGAATGTCACTGAGAAGCAGGACTTGGGGTCGGGGACCTGACAGGGACACAGAGAACAGTGCAGGGAGCAGCAGGGTGTGGGGAGCAAGGACTTCCAGAAGGTTCTAGCACTGGGGCCTAATGGGTGGTAGGCAGCGTGGTCTGGGGTTAGGCTGGCCAGCCGAGCTCGAACCCTGAAAGGTGAGGTCAGAAGAAGGCTGGGTGGCTAGAGCTTTGGTCTAAGGCAGGCTCCAAGCCCAATGGAGAAGTTCAAGGGATGGAGGCAGTTGCTACAGCCTGTGACAGACAGAGGAGATGACATCCTAGGGGCCTGGGCCCAGTGGATCTCTTGGACCCTGGACCTCAGTCAAGGCCCTTCTCCCCAGGCTGGCTGCCACGTCTTGGGCTGGGTTCTGAGCCTGTGTGGGCTGGAGGTCAGTGCCTGCCCAGGGCAGATTGTGGGGGAGCTGTTGAGAGAGGGGCTCGCCGTGATCCCTGCACCATCCAACCAGGATGCAGGGAAGTGGGGCAGCTGGACCTCCCCAGAGTGGAGGGGTCTCGCCTCAGTGGAGCACTGAGAAGAAAGTTCTGAGAAGAGGGGCTGGGATCCCAGGAGATTCTGTGGGACATGCAAGGCCCACGTTGGGCCTTGGTTTCCCCAAGTTATTACGGGACAGTACCACCCTGTATGCCATCCTCTTGGCAACCTGGGCAGCCATCTGAGTGTGTGTGTGTGTGTGTGTGTGTGTGTGTGTGTGTGTGTGTGAGTGTGAGTTCTGCCCACTCCTGCCTATGTGGGTCCGTGGTGCCAGCCTTGGGCTCCAACCCACCGGCCATAACCAGGCTCTATGCAGTGGCTGCAGGAAGCTGGGTCCTACCTCCCACCCCCCACCCCAGGTCTGGGGCTCAAAAACATCCATCCTGAGGACTCTGTGACCCCTGGTGTGGCTGGAGTCACCGCCAGGGACTGAGGAAAGATCACCTTGAAGCCACAGAGTTTGATTTGAGTGCTGCCTGGTCAGAGCTGACTTGGCATGCCACTGCCCCTTTCAGAACCTCAATTTGTTCTTCCACAAAATGGGAACAACCAACACGGCTGGACTCCGGATTGCTGTGAGTTTTCAGTGAGACGCCGGCCCTGGCGCTGGTTTTTATCCTGGGGCAATGTCTCTGCTGAGCCCCGTGTCTCTCCTTTCCAGGGGTCTCCCCGGGCAGCCTGGACACCCTCAGCCGAGCCCTGGGGGTCCTGGAGGAACGTGTCAACAGCTCGCGGCGCCGGGTGCGGAGGCACGCGGCCGACGACGACTACAACATCGAGGTGCTGCTGGGCGTGGACGACTCGGTGGTCCAGTTCCACGGGAAGGAGCACGTGCAGAAGTACCTGCTCACGCTCATGAACATCGTGAGTGAGGGGCGGGGCCAGGTGCCCGGGGGCGGGGCCACAACCCAGGCTGCAAGAGCTGAGAGTGGCGCTGGGAGGGACAGGCTTTCCGGGATGTTTTACTGACGGCTTGGGCTTTCCTTGTGAGGTCGCAGGTGAGAGATGTCGTCCCGGGGACACTCTTGTGGGGGGGCGGTTCCCAGGTGGAAAAAGTGGGCATCCCGTTGACCTCATTCTTCTCTTCTGTGGGTCGGGGGAGGGGGGCATGGGGGGTAACTGATAAGGCAAAGCCTAAGGTCGTTTTTTCTGCAAACTCCAGTCACTGGTGTACCATTTTTCTTATACTTTGTGGCATCCGCGTTGTATTTGGACCATGCATTTTCCTATAAATCAACTGACTTTTAAAAAAAACACTTAAAATTATTTAAAAAAGGAAACATCCCTTGACATAAAAGGTCACCTAAACGTACAACGGCAGGCAACGTTATTCAACTCCGTAGCCCTGCCTGCTGAAGGCTCTGAACCACAGCCTGTTATCAAAGGACATTACTGAGTGTTAGAGAGGGAGACGGACAGACTGGCACCAACCCAAGGCTTCTCCTTGAGGTAGTCAGAAGGATTGAAAGGAGATTTTAAAAAGGAATTGATTTCTCCTTGTGCTTCTGGACTCTTTCATGCGGTGTCCACATGTCCCTGAAATCATCTTTGGTACCACTTGGCACCTTCCCCCTGGCTGCCAGTTCCTGAGGAGGCTTCAGAGCCACCCCTCCCCTATTTCAGGCCAGCCCCGGCAGGGGGTGCAAGGATCCTGAAGCGGCGGCGGGCCCAGGGCTTGTGTCCCAGAATCTGTTCTGCACACGCAGGCGGTGGTGGAGGGCCTTCCCCTCCCACTGCCACGTGCCAGTCAAAGCTGCCGTGGTGATGTGGGGCCTCCAGCCTTCAAAATGCAGATGTTTAGGTTGGGGCAGGGGGCTGTTAAGCTTTCTAGTCCTCACATCTCTGGGTGGCTGGCTCAGCTGAGCCCTGCTGGGAAAACAAGGGGACAGTGGGAGGGAGAACGGGAGAGTGGCCTGGAACCTGGGCGAGGCTGTGGATGGAGAACGGGTGGGGAGTGGGTGGATTTGTGCAAGGGGGCAAGGACTTACAGGGGGCTGGAGGCAGGCTGGGAAAGATGGGACGTTCTAAAAACAGCAGGGCTGTGCATCTAGGCTTGTCAGTGAAGGAGGCGCTGGAGAGGTCCAGCTGGAGCTGAGCACAGAGGGTTTACAGGAGATCTTCTCGTGACCCACTGCTCAGCTGTGCTTTTCTGGATTGTAATGAGCCCCTGGGAACTGAGTAGAAACCTAGTTCAGAGCTCCAGGGCCCTGCGGAGGAGCCAGCACCAGGAACAAGAGGGAGGATGTGAGTGAGCTGCACCCTAGACAGAGACATTCCCGCCTGAGCATTTGCCTTCCAGACGTCGCTTCAACACCCCCCCCCCTGCCCCGGAACTCAGCCTTCTCATCTGCCAAACAGGGCCAAGTTCATTGCATTTGCATAGTGCATTTTATTTTCAAAAGTGTTGTCACACTTCATTTCGGTTTTGAACTGTGCCTTTAATGTAATAAGAGCACCCGCTCAGATGGCTGCAATTATCGAGCTGCTTCTATGTGACTGTGTGCCAGGCTCGTGCCGGGCACATACCACAAATTATCTGATTAAATAAATCTTCACACTAACTCTGAGAGAATAATAGATATAAAATCGCATCTGTTTTCATAATACGCATTCTTCCCCCAAACACTCTCCTGTCTTCCAACTCCATGAGGAGAATGGGACTGTGCTTGGAATTAGAGAGTCCAGGGTCAATTCCTGCCCCCCACCTTCAAAGATGTCACTGAGGACACTACTCCAGACCTCTGTACCTTGATGGCCTCATCTTTAAAACGGGTCCATAATTTCCATTTTGGGGGTTGTGAGTGGGGATTACATGTGATATTGGAGGTGCAACTGCTTTTCAGTCTCTAAATAAAGTGTGGTTTTACTGTGATGATGACGATGACAATATTTAATTTAGTGAGAGCACAGCAAGAATCATTCTTGAGAAGTATGCCATGGCCTCTGACTGAAGTTGGGGTACTC
Organism: Cabassous unicinctus; assembly: GCA_029593785.1. Lineage (NCBI taxonomy): Eukaryota > Metazoa > Chordata > Mammalia > Cingulata > Chlamyphoridae > Cabassous > Cabassous unicinctus. Next base: position 5,970 of record JAQZBX010099495.1, read on the forward strand.
ATGATTATTTCTTCATGAAGCTGGTGGAAGCCAACCCACTTCCTCCATGTTCTGGAGGGCCCCTGTGTCACACAGACCTCGTGCTGGAGGAAGTCTAGAACTTTCTCCTGGTTTTGCCAGTTACCTTCACTTTATTCATTTATGCCCTCATGATCCAATGGGGATGGGATCTTTGGATTTATCTGTTTTAGTCTGCTAGGCTGCCAAAAACAATATACCAGGAATGGGTTGGCTTTCACAATGGGGATTTGTTGGCTTACAAGCTTACAGTTCCAACGCGGAGAAAAATTTCCAAATCAAGTCATCATGAGGTCATGCTTTCTCCTAGAAGCCTGGCTGCTGGTGATCCTGGACTCCTCTGTCACATGGCAAGGCACATGGTGGCATCTGCTGGGCTCTCCCTCCAACTCTGGCTGTCTTGCCTTCAGCTTCCTGCTTCCATAGTTCTCTCTCTCTTCTTCTCCACATTCATCCCATTAATTAAGGACTCCAGTAAGAGGATTGAGACCCACCCTGGGCCACTCCCTAACTGAAGTAGCCTGATGTAAAGGTCCCACCCACAATAGGTTCACACCCTTAGGAATGGATTAGCTTTAAGAACATAATTTTCTGGGGTCCAGTTCAGCTTCAAACCGTCACAGATAGGATGGTTCCTTTCCTGAAAAGCACGAGAAATATAAAAATTCTTCCACTGAAATGAATTTTCTCATCACAAAGAAAGGATTATAGGGGTAGGCCCGAGTAGGTGGCGAGTGAGCCGTTGGGCCATGCCTTCTCTCCATGTTGCATGGATGTGTATTCATTTATTCATTCAGCAAATGCTTAAGAAACCGTTGCTATGTCCCAGAGCAGTGTGGTGGGTTCTGTGGAGACAGAGGGGCACGGCAGACAGCCCCGGAGCTCAGGGAGCCCCAGGGAGGAGGAAGTCTGTGCCGCTAATCTGAGCTCCACCTACTGCTGTGAGAACACTGTGTGGACAAGGGCGATAAAGTGCAGCAGTGTCTGGAGCGTGGCATTGCCCTGACAATACCCTCTGAGGCTCTGTGTCTTCGTGGAGCAAGCCTGAAAGAGAGTCCCAGGGACTGATCTACGGCATGTGGGACCCTTTGGTGGCCTTGGGAAGGAGGGGGATTGAGGAAGCTTGAGCAGTTGAGAGAGGATGACCTTCTAGAACTTTCTGCGATGACGGAAATGTTCTAATTCTGCACCGTGGCTCTTTGGCACTCAAAATGTGGCTTTTGTGACTGGAGAATGGGATCTCTAATGTAATTCCTTTTTATTTAATTTACATTTAAATTTAAGTAATAGGCAGTGTGGCCAGTGGCTACTGCATTGAAGCGTGCAGCTGTGGAAGGTTTGGGCATCACTGGATGGCCTGCCGTGCCCAGCCTCTGAACTTGGCCAAGCACAGTGGTGCTAAAAAGCATCATGGGCAGGTCCTGGGTAAGGGGCACCTGAGAGAGGCCTTGAGCCCCCGAAGGTGCCGGCTCACCTGGAGCTGCAGCTGAAATCCTGACTGACCCTTGAAGTCCCAGCACGTCTCCCTCCCCTTATGAGTCCACAGCTGGCCACAGAGCTTTCCAGCGCTGGAGCTAGAGCAACAACGTGGTGGACAGATGTGGCGGCAGCTGGCCCAGCCTCGGCTCCAAGAAAGGCGTCTGGTTTGCTGTGGGAGCAGCGTGCCCGGGTGCCTGAGGCACAGGGGCCAGCCGTGGGCAGGCAGCTGCTCCCAGGCCTGGACATGTGGACAGTGGCAGGCCCAGCCTGTCCCCTGAAGGAGGGCCATCAAGCAAGGGTCTGGCAGGGTCCTGATAGCGGGGAATGCACACTCAGTACAAGAGAAGAGGAGAAGCCGAGGGGGGACTGGGCACAGGCTTTGGACCTCTGCCCCACCCCTGGCAGCTCTAAGCTGCCTTGGTTTCCCTCATTGTCTAAGATGTTTTCTGCCTGCAGAAATCCCTTTGGGGTCTCTTTGTGGGCACAGCCTGTGGCTGGGAGGTGGGATTCTGGTGTGGCACGGGCAGTTTAAGCTCTTCAAATATCCCTGTGCTCCCCTCTACTTCTCAGCATTTTTTGTGGTTCATCTGGGGCTTGGTGGCTGGTTTGGGCCAATGGCCTGTATGAAAGGAAGTGACATGCGTCACCACGTGGCCAAGGTAGTTAAGAGCTGGTGTGCCCCCTCCATCTCTGTCTTTCCCTGCCATGGTGACCCTGGCAATCACATGTTCCAGTGGGTGAGTGGGTGTAGCTGCAAGACAGGGCAAGGTCACCCAACCCACCTTGGACTGTGATGTGAGCAAGAAAAGAGCCTTTCTCGTGTTAAGCAATTGAGATGTTGCTGAGTCTTTGTTACCGCAGCACATCTTAAGCCTATTCTCTCTCATATACCTGGCTTGCATCTACACGTTTAACAAATATTTATTGGGTGCCTGCTGCTCGACACTTTCATGGTCAGGCAAGGGGTACAGACGTGAGCAAGACATGGTGCCCTGGGCTTGCATTCTGGTGGGGGAACACAGGCAGTATGCAAGTAAAAAGTAAATGAGAGGGGGCGGATGTGGCTCAAATGGTTGGGTGTCCATCTCCTATGTGGAGGGACCTGGGTTCCATCCCTGGGACCTCCCAGTAAAAATAAAAAAATTAAAAAAAGTAAATGAGATCATTTCACGTAACGATCAATGCAATGCAGGAAATAAAAGAGCTACCGAGATGGAGAAGGGAGAAGAGTTGGGGAAGGTGGGATGCTTGATACAAGAGGTCAGGGTGTCTTCTTGAAGGAAATAACATTGGAGCTGAGACCTGAATGATAAAGGAATGATGGTAGGAAAAGATGAAATAAAGTGTTTCAGGTTACAGGAACAGGTGGTACAAAGGCCCTGGGGCAGGAACAAGGCAAGGACAGAGGGTAGAAGGAGAAGTCGGAGGTGGACAAAGCCAGTCCCTAGGGCCTTCTAGATTCTGAGAGGGATTTGGGCATGACTCTAAGGGCAATGGGAAATTGCTGGAGGTGCTGCTTCCTGCTGCTGCATAAGAAAATGGGAAGGAATCAATCTGCCTCTTTCCATCTCAGATTCACTGGAGGGTAAGAAGGATTGGAAATGTTTGCTGAGCACTTCATGAGAACTTCGTGGTCATATAAAGGGTCTTATGGTGTTTATCAACCCATTCCCTCATTTGTCTGCCAGGTCCAGTTTCCTTCTTTGTCTCTTTAAATACAGAAAAATAACATTCTTTGTTTGTTAAAATAGACTATATTTAACACAGCCAATATATGGGGCATATAATTTATGATGGAAAATTAGAATATATTCATATAGTTGTAATTTTCTCCCATCAGTTATTTTTACTCTCTCATTTTAATGATTGCAGAATATTGTACCCTATGACTATAATATAATTTTTATGCAACACATTATTTATATAATATTCATGAAACAGAACTTATTTCCCTATTATAGATTAGTTAGGCCCCTATTTATTTATTTAGTATTAGAAACAAAACACCCTTATAAATGGATCTATCGCTCATCCTAAATAATTTCCTTAAAATGACTGTCTAAATGTGGAAACGCTGCGCAGCAGATATGCACATTTTAAAGTTTTGTATTCCAGAATGTTCTGTCAAGGCTTCACCCATCCATGCTCCATCAGCTGTGAGTGCCAATCTCCCCACCTCCTCATGATTTTTTAAGCATGTTTAAGAACAGCAATCATGTTATTTTGTTTTTATGTGATTGACCTATTCAGGCCCTTTTTTCTACTGGGTCTCTAGTTTTGGATTTTTTTTTTCTTGTTCATTTGAAAAACCCTTATATTTAAATAGGTTAACTTTTTGACTGTCACATATGTGGGAAATTATTTCCCTCAGTTTCATTGTTTGCCTTTTGTTTTGTTTTGTTTCTAGGTGGTTTTGGATATCTTACATTTTTGTGTGTGAAGAGGTCGTGTGATCCTTCTCCCAGTCTCTCCCTTGGGCGCCATGTTTAACAATCTCTGTCCACTCAGTAGTTCATCTTCTGAAGCTTCACTCTGCTTGGCCAGGAGTGTGTCCCAAAGTCCAATTCCAAACACCAGCCCCTCACTGACCACTAACTGCTCTTGCCATATCCATGTTAAGCTGTAGCAGCCCCACACTGAGACCATCTCCTGAAGTAAGGAGAATTCAAAGGGGCCAGGTTTCTTCCTTTCGTGAGATTCATTATTATTTCGTGCAGCATCTTGCTGCCACCAAAATCCTCAGGATATGACCAGTGCTCCCCCTTTGCGAAATGCTGAATAATTCCCATGGCCCAGTGCAAAATGAAACCACAGGAAAAAGTGCCGTTAAAGGTCATACAAAGTTTCTCCTTTCTTCCATAGTCTCTCTCTCAACTTGTCAAGGTGTTCTTATTTGCTATTTAATGTCACTCTAAGTAAAGAAAAATTCAGATTTTAAATCATTTGCATGAATTTTACCATTTATCTTTATACTGCACAATACCAGTTTCAAATGCAAATATCAGAGCATTTCGCTTGTATGAAGAAGCACCGAAATTGCATAACTTGTATTTCATGACATATCCTCAGAGGGTGCCTGAAGCTGGCCAGAAAGGACAAACACAAAAAAGACTCAGGAAAGTTGCAAGGAGGGAGAGAGGATCCCCCATAGCATGAAATCAAAAGTTCCTTTGGACACTGGAATACTCCCAGGGGTAACAGGATACTCCCTAAGGCACTAGGATATTTCTTTGGACACTGGGATACTCTCTCAGGTACTGGGATACTCCCTCAGACACTGGTATATGCCTTCTGGCAGTGAGATGCTCCCTCAGGCTCTAGGATACTCCTTGGGGCACAGGAATATTCTCACACACACTGGGATACTCCTTTGGGCAATGGGCTACTCTCTCAGGATACGTGCAGGGGAGTGCAGACCCTCACTGGCCACCTGACCACTCTTTCCATTTCCATGATGGCCATAGCTGCCCCTGCAGAGATTGTCTCCTGAAATAAGAGAAAAATGGAGGGAGAATTCAAATGGGAATTAAGGGAAGTGGATGTGGCTCAAGCGATTGGGCTCCCGTCTACCATATAGGAGGTCCAGGGTTCGATTCCTGGGGCCTCCTGGTAAAAGGCAAGCTGGCCCACGCGGAGTGCTGGCCTGCGCGGAGAGTTGGGAGAGCTGGTGCAGCAAGATTATGCAACAAAAAGAGACACAGGGAAGCAGATGTGGCTCAAGTGGTTGGGCTCCCATCTACCATATGGGAGGCCCTGGGTTTGGTTCCTGGGGTCTCCTGGTGAGGGCAAGCTGGCCCGCACCTGCGGAGAGCTAACAGCCTGCGCCTGCACCCATTGAGAGCTGACAGCCTGTGCCTGTGGAGAGCTGGCACAACAAGATGACACAACAAAAGGAGACAAGCAGACACAGGAAAACCGCACAGCAAATGGACACAAAGCAGACAGCGAGCACGGGGGTGGGGGGATAAATAAATAAATAATATATATATATATATATATATA
>JAQZBX010099496.1:0-11467 GCA_029593785.1 Cabassous unicinctus
GGAAGAAGCTGGACCCATGGAGCCTTAAGAGAGAGAGGAAGGCCGAACCCTTGCATACATCGCCTGCCATCTTGCTTCAACCTGTGACAACAGACTTTTGATGAGCAAGTCCCTCTTATGGTACCTTGAATTGGACTCTTTAGGGCCTTGTAACTGAAGGCTTTTATGCCAAGTAAGTACCCTTTATTTAAACTGACAGATTTCTGGTACTTTGCATCAGCACCCCTTTGGCTGATTAATACAATCAATAAAATTGATAAACTCTTAGCTAGACTAACAGAAAAAAAAAAGATGCAAATAAAATCTGAAATGAAAGGGAGGATGTTACGAATTACCTCACTGAAATAAAAAGGATTATAAGAGGATTTTATGAGAAACTGTATGCCATCAAACTAGACAACCTAGATGACATGGACAAATTCCTAGAAACACACAAACAACCTAAATCAACTCTATAAGAAATACAAGAATTCAACAAACCTGTCACATTTGAAGAGATTGAATCAGTCATGAAAAATCTCCCAACAAAGGAAAGTCCAGGACCAGATGGCTTCACAGGTAAATTCAACCATGCTTTTCGAGAAGAATGAACACCAATCCTGTGTAAATGCTTCCAAGAAATTGCAGAGGAGGAAAAATTACCCATTTTGTGTAGCCACCATCACCTTAATACCAAAGCATGATAAAGTTGCCTCAAGAAAAGAAAATTGAAGACCAACCTCTCTAATGAACATAGATGCAAAAATTCTCAAAACATTTGCAGATCGAATAAAAAAGGATATCAAAATAATTATACACCTTGACCAATTGAGATTTATTCCTGTTATGGAAGGGTGGTTCAACATGAGAAAACCAATTAATGTAATATACCTCAGTAACCAATTGAAGGGAAAAAAATGCAGTACCAATCAAAATTTCAAAAGCCTACTTTATAGGAATAAAAAAGGCAATTACCAAATTTATTTGGAAGGGAAATTGCACCCGAGTAGCCAAAAGTATCCTAAAAAAGAAGAGCGATTTGAGAGGACTCTCCCTGCCTGAGCTTGAAACATTAAAAAGCTACAGTAGTCAAAACCGCATGGTTTTGACATAAAGATAGACACATTCATCAGTGGAATAGAATTGAGAGTCCAGAAATAAACCCTCACCTCTATGGCTCTATTAGTCAGGGTTCTCTCAGGAAACAGAATCAACAGGAGATATCTGTCAATAATATGAGATTTTTTATAAGAGTTTCTCACGCGACCTTGGGCATGCACAAGCCCAGGTTCCGCAGGCAGGCTGCAAACCAGGGGCTCCGATAAAAGTCCGATGAAAGGTCCTTGATGAGTGTCTGGGAGAAGTTGGCTGTCCACCGATGAGCTGGGAAATTCTCTCTGAATGTTAAAATCACTTCCCCTTTTAAGGCATCAACTGATTGGATAAAAGCATCACCCATTGATGATGCAGTCTCCCTGATTGATGCAGATGTAATCAGCCATCCACGCAGTAAACTCACTGGTGATCGAAGTCCATAAATGCTCTTGTATTACAATTAGCCCAGTGCTTGCTAGACCAAACACCTGGACACAATTACCTGGCCGAGTTGACAAATTAGCCTAACCATCACAATGGCCAACTTGGTTTTTTTTTTTATACTTTGTTTTGTGCATTTAATAATTGAAAATATAAACAATTAAAAACTAAAAAGTAAACACAGATGAATAAATATATACATTTCTCAATTAAATGTTCTGGATACATATAAAATGTTTTTGAATCAAACAATATGTTACACAATATATTTGGTTCATGGTAACACATTCATACAGTATTTGTCCTTTTGTGTTTGGCTTCCTTCGCTCAACTTAATGTCCTCCAGGTTAATCCATGTTGTCATATGCTTTACGACTTCATTTCTTCTTACAGCTGCATAATATTCCATTGTGTGATAAACAGTTTGTTTATCCATTCATCTGTTGATGGACACCTGGGTAGTTTCCAACTTTTGGCAATGGTGAATAATGTTGCTGTGAACATTGGTGTGCAGATGTCTGTTCTTGTCACTGCCTCAGTTCTTCTGGGTATATACCCAGTAGTGGTATTGCCGGGTCATGTGGCAAGTCTATATTCAACTTCTTTAGAAACTGTAGAGTGATAGGAACACTTCTTCACTTTTAGTGGGAATGTAGAATGGTATGGCCATGTAGGACTGTCAGTTCCTAAGGAAGTTCCTAAGGGTAAATTTGTGGAGAATTGGAAAAATGTTTGTTAGTCTTTGGAAATGAATAGGAAAAAGTGAAAGCCTATCATAATGTTTGAAACTAGCAGTGCTATTATATTGGGATGAAACTGGTTGAAAGGGAAAGTCTAACGTCATGTATATTACTAGAAGGAAAGCTAAAAAATGTAACATGGGACTGTACAGCATAGTGAAACCGCATGTGAAATATGAATATTGATAATATTGCATATATGAGTCTGTTTTTCTTTGAAACTGTACAAAGGTATGTTTTTTTTTTTAAAAAAAAACAAACAAAAACAACCCACAACATTACGGTAAGTGAAAGAAACCAAGCAGAAAGTATTACGGTTTGTGTTTTTCCATTTTTATAAAAGTAAATCAAAATCATTTTATAAAGATGGAATTAAAATAATGATTATATAGGGCTGGGGAAGAATAAGGATTGAGAGGTAACTGCTAAGAGGTCTGGTCTTTTTCTTTTTGGAGTAATGAAATTGTTCTTAAATGTTGTGTGCTGATGAATGCACAACACTGTGATTATGCTAAAAGCCATTATTTCTTCACGTTGGATGGATTGTTTGGTATATGAATATATCTCAATAAAACTGCTTTTAAGAAAAAAATGGTGGCTCTGGTGGTACAACATTGTAAATGTAATTAATGCCACTGAATTGTATGCTTAAAAATTGTTAAAATGGCAAATTTCATGATACATATATTACTACAATCAAGATTTTAATGTTAATACTTGGGAACCTCAAAAAAACCCTGCAAACCTCTGTATACAAAATGACACATTTTATGTAATATATTTTATCATAATAAAATAAAAAAACCCTCCATTAAAAAAAAGATAAATCACAAACTTTCGATTACTCAGAGGATTAGAAAGTAAATAAACCCTTAATTAGAGACAATGAAGTGAGCATCCTTCCTGGAGAGAAGAATTTTGCTGTGAGATAGAAGTTTGTAGGGGTTGGATTGATCTAGGCTTCCTAGCTTGGAGTCTGTCTCTTTGCCTTGGTGTGATCTATTACTTTTCTGAGTAGTGGAAGAATATGATTAAAGGACTATTGTAATAAAATTTATTTTGATATGTTTTGGTGACTTGAAATAAGGTAAGTTTAGAATCAGTGAGGCCAATATAGAGGCTGTTGAAGTAGTCTTTTTGAGGTTGTAAGGTTTTAACGCTATTCTGGAATGGAGAGGAAGAGGTAGATGCAGTAGGGGAGATGTTTTGAGGTAGGGATGATATTTGAATGCAAAAGCATGCCTAGATGATAAGGAGAATGGCAGTGTTGCCAACATTAAAAACTAGATAATGTTTATGTGATCTCTGTTAGGTAGCAGTATTGTGAGATGTTTTTACTAGTGTTATTTAATTGTCCTAGCACTGTGAATACCTGGTTGTGTACTCATTTTATGGATTATGAAACCAATTCTCAAAAACATTGCATTGTTTGCCCAGTGTCACAGTTAGAGGTTTTAATCTAAACAATGACTGATACCAGAGGCTATTTTCTTTCCTTCCTGATTCCAGTCCATACTAATATGATTATTTTTGTTGCAATTTTAGGGTCATTTTCACATCATACCTGGTTTTCGGCATCTGTACAGCCACATGTCCCATTATTTATTATTTCAGTTGCAATTAAACAAAAGTATTCTCTGAAAAATAATCGTTTTCCTTTTCATGATATTTCCTGTATTTAAACCTCCTACCTAGTCATTAACATCTAGCTCATACACTCTCTCCTGTGTTCTCTGTGAACCCTTCCATTAATCCCAATCACTAGTGACTTTTTCTCCTATGAACTTTCATAACGCATATTTCCTTAAATGCATTATTAATAAATATTTGAATAATTCTTGGATATGAAATGCTCATCAATGAGATGTATATTTGATTTATATTGATGTATATATATGTAGTAATTGGTATAGGTAAGAAAAATGCAAGAAGAAACAAAAAATAAAGAGTGACTGTGAATTTACAGGATCTTTTCAAATTGAGAGATTATGCTTATTTTGAAGGTTCTGGGCCCTAAACAGCATATGATTTGGTTTTTATTTTCCTTTGAGTTTTACAGTAGTGTTGTACAGGGCAAACTAAGCTAAATAGCTAAATACCTGAATTATTTTCTCAGTTCTGCTTGCGAAGTGTGAGTTTGGACACGTCAAAACTTTTGATGACTCATGTATAAAATAGGGGCACCAATCCTAGTATTCATTTTTTAATTTGCTAGGAGAATCAGATTAGATAATATTAGTGAAAACTTTTTGTCAACTGCTGAATGTGTTAGATGGCAATGTAATTATAATATACTTAAAAATGACTGTGCTAACTGCATCCTTCTTCAGTGATACCGCTTTTATTTTCCTTTAATTCAGCTTCCCACAGGCTACAAATCAAACATTGCTAGACAAGTTTAAACATCAACATGAAGAGAATTCTTACATTGAATTTCCTGCAGTGATGGAGCCTGCTTTCATCATAAAGCATTATGCTGGGAAAGTGAAATATGGAGTAAAGGTCAGTAAATTTCTCATTGGAAAGAGGTGCGTTCTTAACTATATCACTTTTCCTGGCACCCTAATCTCTTTGTAGTTTGTGAAGGTTCTTGGTCAATAACAAACAATTGGAGACATTTTTACAAGAGTGCTACTAAAAGTCAGATTGTACTTTTTAGTATACTGTTGTCTTAAGAAGTGTTTCTGTTAGTTACTTCCTGCAGACAAAGATAGCTTTTGTTAGATCTGAAACAATAGACAGCAACTGTATGTCTCAAGCTCACTAGTTGATCCATGTAGTTTTGTCAAATTTCTCCTTTCTTTAGGTCCACGAGGCCTGACAGGCTACATGTTTGCGTGTGGTTAGGTTCTTGGGAGTCTCCATTCGTAATGAATGTATTGGAACTCTTAAACACTGTGAAAACTTCATAATTTTGCCCATTTTCTTGTTTGTAATTGGTAAACCCAGTACCCTCAACCACTTGATGTTTAAAGCCTGCCAAATTTCCCAGGCAGTGCATTGAAGATACAGAAAATAGTGGAACAACATATTTTCTCCTGCTTTTTGAAGTGAGCGTCAAAACTAAGATCATTCATTCATTTATCCATTAATTCATTTATTCGGCATGTATTTATTGAACACTGTCATTGTCACACCTTATGTAGGTGGTGGGAATAATTTAGTGGCAAACTAGACAGACATGTCCCTGACTATATATTTACACACATGTATATTTATACATACATATATAAACAAAGGAGGGTGTGTTCCATAAATAAAAGAATGGGTTCTAGGAGAGAAAATAGTGAAATAGTGGATTTTGAATTTGTGGGTCCATGATCACCTTTCTGAAATTTATGAGATGCATATATTAGAAAAGAAAAATGGTTGAAAAGCAATTATGGAAGCTTTCATTTCAAGGAACTGTAAAAAGAACAGCAAGTTAAACCCAGGGAAATTAGATGAAGATATAATAAATATAAGACCACAAATCAGTGCAGTAGACAGTAGATGTACAATAGAGAAATGGATAAAGCCAAAAGATTACAGAAAATAATATAAATTAAAACATAATTGAAAGTATCTGATAATAGAAAAAAAGAGATTCACAGTTTACAGATATCAGGAATGAAAAGGAGGACTTTATACCTACCCTACAGATATTAAACGGCTATTAAGAGGATGTTATGGAGAAAAAAAGGATATTATGAACACATTTTGCCAATGCATTTGACAAGTTAGATAAAATGAATAAATTCATGAAAAACAGTTTACCAAAACTGACTCCAGAAAAAAAATAGGAAAATTTCATAATCTTGTGTCTGTTAAATAACTTGAATTAGTAATTTAAAACTTTCCCAAAAAGAAAATGTCAGGCTTATATTACTTCACAGGTGAATGCTTCCAAACATTTAGTAAGAATTTATACTGGTCTTTCATATTCTTTTTCAAGTTGGAGACATCTTTAAGATGTCTAAATGGATCTAAGAAATAACAAGAAAAATCTGAACTGGAAATACACATTTGGGCCTTATCATATAAATAGTTTTTAAAGTCATAGATATGGTTGAGATCACCTGATGTAGAAGGACCTAGGAAAGAAAAATATACAAGATCAAACCCTAAGATCCAGGACTGAGTTATGAAAAGGGTTAGCACAAGAAGTAAATGTTGGTATAGAAACAGGAGAAGAGAGAATTTCAAAAAGAATGATGTGGTTAGTTATGTCAGATGTACTTAGAAACCTAGAAATATGAGGACTAAGAGAAGATACCATTTAATTGTAATTGATCAGTATCAGTACTTGACAGACATCATGGAAAAGAATTTAGAGTTTTAGATTGTACAGTGTAGTGATTGATAGAATGAGATGGTCTTTAGAGAAGGGCAGTCTGGTATTTCAGTGTCTGCTCTGGTGTTTACTGTCTCTTTGACCTTTGGGAAATGTGTTTTATAATTGAGTCTGCTATATTGAATAACTGTTAGAAGTGAATGAAATAAGTATGTAAAACACTTAACTTAGTGCCTGACACCTTACCTGCCCTCAGTAGGTATTTGCTGCTGATGGTGGTGGTGGTGGTGGTGGTGGTGATTTAGATTTGAAAATTCTTATTCTATTTTATTAACTTTCTTTTACAGTATACACTAAGTGTATTTAGGGGCAAGCTAAGGACCAATGATCCTGTCTTGTTTCCCTTTTTCACCCCATTTTCAATTAGCAGAACAAAGAAGAACTAGAAAAGGAAAAGCCCTAAAGATAATAGGATGATTCCAAGCTGCCTTCTGGGCATGAGAGTAGGCAAGGCATGCTCCTCACAGAATTCTGAGTGAGATGTATTCTGTAAAGCTTCTCCAACTTGGAGTGACTTACTCTCTGTACACAAACACAGTATAGTGGTTATGGGTGACTGAATTTGAAGCCCTGTACTTCTACTTATTAGTTGTATATTAATTACTCTTTGTGATTGATTCTTAATGTATAAAATGAGAATAAAAATGATATCTACCTTAAGGGGTTGTTATGAGGATTAAATGAAATTAAATGAGACAATACATGTGAAATATTTAGAAGAGTACCAGGCACATATTAACCTCTTGTAAATGTTATCTGCTATTATTATCATCTTTGCCATGTTAAACTTCACTTGGACAAAACCGACCTCTTGATCCTCACTTCCCATCTCAAACTTGCTCTTTTTCTGGACTTCTCTATATCAGTATATGGCACCTCCATCCCCTCTAGTTACTCAAACCCAAAATATAGGACTTAGCCTGATTCCCTCTTATTCTCTCTCTACCTCCCAATCCACCTGCAAGTCCTTTTACATTTACCTCCAAAACATATCCTAAATATGACAACTGTTCTCCCTCTCCCGTACTACTACCCACTTAGCTCAGGTCACTATCAGCTCTTATCTGGAATATTGCAATAGCTTGGTAGTCTTTTTCCATTCTTCCTTTGTACAATTCATTCCCTACTTGAGCAACCAGTGTTATTTATAAAACACCAGTTCATATCATTACCCTTCCAGTGCCTTCCCATTACAGTTGAATAAAATCCAAACTCCTGACGCAGGCTTATAGAGCCTAAATATGCCTGTTTATTTGCCTAATCTTTTACCACTCCTATTCTTGCCCAATATTTTCCAGCCCCTAGTCTTTCTGTTTTTTCCCCTAACATGTCCAGCTCATCACTACCTAAAGTTCTTTGTAGTAAGTTGTTCCCTTTGCTTGGAATGCTCTTTCCCATCTTCTCATGGCTGGCTCCATTTTGTTATTCAGCTCTCTTGTAATTTTATGTGATACCTTTCAGAGAGGCTCTCCCTGACCAGTGTTTAACAAGCTGCAATGAAATTGTAGAAATTTCATTCTAATTTACATGCATTATAGAATTCTATAGTTTTAGGATTGGATGAGACTTGATAGAAGATACCTGATCCAGTTAGTTACCCAGAACAGAAATCACTTTTGTAGTCTTTATTCAACCTGCATTCAAACATGTCATCCATCATCTTCTTGGTTTTATTAATTAAAAAAAAATAACATTGATACTTTTTTATGTAGGATTTCCGGGAAAAAAATACAGATCATATGCGCCCAGACATTGTAGCTCTTCTGAGAAGTAGCAAGAATGCATTTATCTCTGGGATGACTGGAATTGATCCTGTAGCTGTTTTCCGATGGGCAGTTCTTCGAGCTTTTTTCAGAGCAGTGGTTACTTTCAGGAAAGCTGGGGAAAGACACATTCAGAGAAAAACTGGTAAGCAGTAAATATTAGTATTCTACCAATAATTTTTTTTTAACTTTTAAAAACTCCTCCACATAAGAAGACATTAATAATTTTATTCTGTTGAGTTTTCTTACCGTGTCCCAACATTATATTTCAGATGTGATGCGTTGAGTGGATTTCATATGGTTGTGTGTGTATATATACACTGGTACATTTTATTAATAAATACTGATAGGACTGAATGTAAAGCATCTGGTATTTAGTAGGCACTCAGTAAATCATTGCTATGATGATTTTTAATCAAAAGTGAAGTGTCAATTGATCATTTCGTAATTTAGAATTTAGGCTTAATACTACCTCCATTTTCTTCTTATGCCATAGCTTTTACCACAAATGAAATATAATTTATTGTGCAAGTATGAATCACAAGACAGAAAAATTGGGATGGTGGTAGTGAAGTATTATGGAAAGAACCCTGCTCCTGTAATCAATCAAGTGTCATCTCTTTTCTTGACTGATTTTGTGATTATGAGCAGTTTTTCTTTTCTGTAAAAGAGAGTTAATACTGCCTTTAAAATTATAAGGGCAAAATCAAATATATGTAAAGCATCTGTTCATGAAGTGTTAGTTTTGTTTTCTTCTTACTCTTAACTTAGTTCATGGGATTTTACTTTGAAATTTAGTTATATCTAGATTCTTCTTATTTTCTCATGGATAAAGCAGGATACTTTTTCTGCATGCCTCCCTCTTAAATCATAAAATATCTCTTTCACATTCTAGAGGAGGTTTGCTTGCTGCAGCTCAAGCCTTAGACTATTGCTGTATATTGAGGATTTTCTGATGTATATGCAGTTGCTTAAAATTGAAGGAAGCTTGAGATTCCTGCCCTCTACTAGAAGTGGCATAGGATACACCTGTGCTTCCAGGACTCCCAGACTTACTTAAGTGGCTTTTTGGCATGTGCGCTAGGAGCAAAACTTTAAATTCAGCATTTAAATATTTGAAATTAATAAGTATATTTGTAGGATTATATTTCTAAAGTGGTAGGCAAAAAATAGTTGAACATAGTTTCTGTTTCTCAGATTGTAATGTTTGAGAACTGGCCTTTGTAGGTAGGGAGAATTATAGTATTCATGAAAAATATAAGTAATATCTTAAACCTGCTTTGCATTTAATAAAATGATTTCTAAGAGGTTATTTTTGCAAAAATCTTAAAAAAGTTTTTTCTTTAAGATTCTTTCATATTTATTACAGCATACTTAAAATAGGAAAAAAACATTCAAAATTCATAAAGAATATTTTCCTTAGATGTAACTAAAAGAAGAAACTTTTTGTTTTTACTGTGAAATATGTTGCTCTATGCTAATCTTATTTACCTTGTCTGTATACTCCTTTGATATTTAAAATCTATTATTTGTGAAAGCTAGTTGTATGTCTATTAAATTTTTTTTTTTTTTTTAAGATTTATTTATTTATTTATTTATCCCCTCCTTGCTGCTTGTGTTTGCTGTGTCCATTCGCTGTGTGTTTCTTCTGTGTCTGCGTATCTCCCCCTTGCTGTGAGGTCCTGCTGCATCAGCCCACTGTGCCGCGCGGGCCGGCCTGCCCTCACAAGGAGGCCCCGGGAAGCGAACCCGGGGCCTCCCACATGGTAAACGGGGGCTCTATCGATTGAGCCACACCCGCTTCCCTGTCTATTAATTTTAATTAGGGTGATGACTTGAAATGCTGTTAATGATAAACTGAATCTCTATTGTCTCTACCTTTATAATTTCTAGGTTCTTCTTGTTTTCTAATCTAGTTCTTCTTTCTAAGTCAGCACAGAACTTCCATATAATAAACTATTTTAATCTGAAATATGTACACAGAAAAGTACATGGTATATATATAGAGAGGGCATGATACAAAATGTGTAACTCAGTGAATTATCTCAAAACAAAAAGATACCTGTAAATACCACCTAAGTTAAGAAATAGGACTTTCCCAACACCCCCCCAGAAGTTCCTCTCTGATAACCATTCTTAATTTTACATTTTATAAAGGAAAAGGAAAACTATATTTCCTTTTGCATTTTGAGTTAGTAACTGAGCAGATTTGTTTCAGAAAGTAATTATTTATATTAGAGTATACTAATGTTAAAGCCAGCATTTACCCTCGCATTTTCTACGTCCACAACACTTCCCATTTACTTTTAGTGGGTTTAAGATAAAAAAAGGATACCATAAAATTAGAACATTATAGCATTACAAAATAAAAACTAACTGATTCAGAACTCTTACAGTGATCGTAAATAGTTTGCAAAAATTTCAAGGTGAAACAGGAATTGGAGATTATTTAAGCAGAAGCTAAAAATATGGAAGGCAGAAGGTGATCAAGTCCAGATCTTGAATGAGCAGAAGAGGTCAAAGATAATACTTCTAAAGAAGAAAGAAGACATAGACCCAGCAGAGCTATGGTATAGTTTTATTTCCTTTGAGGGTATCTTTATAAAAATTTTCAATGGACATTTAACTACTGGTCAAGAAACATATTGATGGTGAACAAGAAAAACTGGATTTTCTCAAAGAACTCCCTGGCATTTTTCATTTCTTCCTTGAGCCAATTGAACACAACTGAGAATATCAAATTGATACCTACTTTTTAATATTTTTTCTTCTTTATATACTTCTAAATTAAAGGACACATTGTTATTTTAAGGCCTTCAAATCAAATTAATTCAATTTAACTATTCTTTTTGAGAAGAAATGTGTTGTAATTGTAGAGTATGAATTATGGTGGTCAGGCTGTTGAAAACCATAAAATGGACTTCCGGGAAGATGGCTGACTAGTAACACACAGGAATCTCTTCTCCAGAAAAATAGCTAGAGAACAGGCTGAAACAGACCCAAAATAGATCTTCTAGGGTTTAGGACAGCAGGGGAAGACTGCATACCACCGAGAGGAGAGAGGGACAAAAGAGAGAAATCGCGACGACAGAACCAGAACCGTGAGTTTTTAATCA
>JAQZBX010099497.1:0-11467 GCA_029593785.1 Cabassous unicinctus
GTGAGCCATGGATTATAGTTATTAGTCGTGTTTCAGAAATGTTGTGGCCAATTTTTAAAAATGAATCACAATTCAATTTTCTGCTGGGGGTTAGATGAATGTAAGGTGATTTTCCCTTTTATTTGCTAAGGTTATGATTTCTGCGCTAGACATCAAATTTATGTATGTTCATGTATGAATGATATGCATGGCTAAAATATATATTAATAGAAAGAGGGTGGTGAGAGACAATATGAAACTTCAAAATTACCTTTTTCTCTAAAGTGGCATTCCTTTTGTGGTTCTTCATTCATGGATGCTATAATCACGCAAGCACATAATCAGGGCAGAACACTATGCCTGATGGATTAGGTCCTTGACTTTTATGAACAATTCCTCTACCCCAAGATATCTTGTAAACATTTGAGTCACTCTTTGTCACCTTGTGGACCCTAGAAGTCCATTTTTTTTCTGGGTGTAGGCAAGCTTCTTCATAAGCCATAGAAATTTGGAGTCTCAGAGCTATTTGTTCTCTGAGTTCCTGGGTTTACATTTGTGTATATGTGGATTCTATTTATTTGTAAGAGTGAGTTTGATTTTATTTCAAATCTTTTCTAAAAAATTACAGTATGTCATAAGAGCAGTTATTTATATATGGATACCTGCTCACATTCTCTCTGCACTCGAGAACAGCCCAATGATGTCTGGAATATCAGGAATGGTTTCCTTGAAAGAAAATCTGGATCATTCAAAATATTCTGTAGACAGTCATGAAATCATGGAAAAAGATTTCCTCAGAATTATCAACTTACGTACACTCCCTGTTGAATTTAACATTTTCATTCAATATAATATCCATTTCAGTTCATAGTTTTAAAATAAAGTTCTTTTCAACAACTTTAAAGAAGCCATTCTTTGTTCATTTTTCACACATGATGTACTATGGGACCACATATCAATAAAAATGATAGATAAACAAAAAAAGTTGTTCAAGGACAACCAGAAAAACACCTATGTTTGTCAGTGTCATAAAGTGAATTGAGAAGTGAATATGTTTTTCTTTATTCTCCTGTTTTTTCTTAATTATAATTATTATAGAGATATTGAAAAAGTTTAATAATGACTGAAGACATGAATGCACACCACTGTGAGTATAACAAGTTCCAAGGAATGTACACATTGGATAAAAAACATATTGGTTTAATATATGACATTAACAGATTTGTTTTAAAAATTGAGGGAATGTCAGGAATTGTACACCCAATTTGAGGCATGGATAATAATTATTAGTCTTGTTTCAGAAAAGCTCTGGACAATTTCTGAAAATGAATCACAGTTCAAGTTTCTGCTGGAGATGGAACCACTGTAGGGTGTTATGCCCTTTATTTTCTAAGATTGTGATATCTGTTCTAGACTTCATGTTTATGTATTTTCATGTATGTCTGATATGCATCCCAAAATGATATATTAAGAGAAAGAGGTTGGTGAGAAACAAATATGAAACTTTTTAATTACCTATTTCTCTAAAGTGATCATCCTTTTGTGTTTCTTCATTGTTGGAGGCTCTAATCAAATGTGCATAGAATGTATGGTGGAACACTGTTTTTGATGGATTAGGTCCTTGACTTTTATGAACTACTCATCTCCACCATGATATCTTGTAAACAATTGAGTCACTCTTTGTCAACTTTTGGACACAAGTACCTTTTTCTCTTCTGCATGTTTGCAAGGTACTCCATAAGCGATAGGAGAAATTTGGAGCCTGGGAGCTATTTGTATTTTGTGTTCCTGGATTTTCTTTTGTGTATATGTGGATTCTGTTTCTTTGTAAGAATGAGATTGATTTTATTTCCAATGCTATTTAAAAATTACAATATTTCATTAGAGAAGGTATTTATAGATGGATACCTGCATCACAATAACTCTTCACTCGACAACACACAAATCATGTCAAGAAAATCAGGAATAGCTTCCCTGAAACAAAATTCGGAGCCTTCTAAACATTCAATAAACAATCGTCAATTCATGGAAAAAGGTCTCCTCTGAATTGCCAATTTACATAAAATCCCTTTTAAAGTTAACATTTTCATTCAATCTAATATACATTTCAGTTCTTAATTTTAAACAAAGTCCTTTACAAAAGCTTTAAATAAGCCATTCATTGTTCACTTTGTCCCCATAATGCAGTATGAGATCGTATATCAATAAATCTGGGAGATAAGCCAAAAGTTATTCAAGGACACCCAGAAAAAACACCTATGTATGTCACTCTCAACAAAGGGATAAAAGAGAAAAATATCTTCTTTTTTCATCTGTTTTTTCTTTTTATTATAATTATTGTAGAGCTATTGAAAATGTTTAATAATGATTGAAAAAATGAATGCACATCACTGTGAATATACTGAGGACCAGGGAATGTACATCTTGGATAAAAAAGATATTGGTTTAATATGTCTCAACAAAACAGATTTGTTCTAAAATTAGTGGGGATGTCAGAAATAGTACACCCAAGTCAAGACATGGATAATAGTTATTAGTGATGTTTCAGAAATGCTCTGGCCTATTTTTAAAAATGAATCAGAATTCAACTTTCTTCTGGAGATGAGACAAGTGTAAGTTATTATTCTCCTTTATTTTCTAAGGTTCTGATTTATTTTCTAGAATTCAAGTTTATGTATGTTCATGTATGACTGATTAACATCACTAAAAATATATTTTAATAGAAAGAGGGTGGTGCGAGACAGAAATGAACTTTGGAATTACCTATTTTTCTAAAGTGGACTGTCTTTTGTGTATATATATTGGTGGAGGCTATTATCATGTGGGCATAGAATGGAGGGCAGTACACTCTGATGGATTAGGTCCTTGACTTTTATGAACCATTCCTCTCTCACATGATATATTGTAAACATTTGAGTCACTCTTTGTCACCTTGTGGACCCTACATGTCCCTTCTGGGTCTGGCAAGATCCTTCATGAGCCAGAGGAGAAATGTGACACCTGGGGGTATTTGTACTCTGTGTTCCTGGGTTTTCATTTGTCTATATGTGGATGCTCTTGCTTTGAAAGAATGAGTCTGATTTTATGTCCAATACATTCTAAAAAATTACAATATGTCTTAAGAGCAGGTGTTTATATAGGGATACCTGCACCACAATCACTCTTCACTCGAGAACAAACCAATGATGTCCAGAAAATCAGGAATGGTTTCCGTGAAACCAAATCTGGAGTCTTCTAAACATTCAGTACACGTTCCTGAAATCATGGAAAATGATCTCCTAAGAATTATCAATTTACCTGTACTCCCTCTCAAAATTAACATTTTCTTTCATTCTAAGATCCTTTTAGTTAATAATTTTAAAATAAAGACTTTTTCAACAGATTAAAAAAGCCATTCATTGTTCACGTTGCCCACATGATGTAGCATGGGATCATAGATCAATAAAATTGATAGATAAACAAAAAAGTTTTTCAAGGACAGCCAGTAAAACGCTATGTATGTCAGTGTCAACAAATGGAGTGAGTGGTGAAATATTTCTTTATTACTCTGGTATATCTTTATTTATTATAATTATTTTATAGCTACTGAAAGGTTTAATAATGATTGAAGAGATGAATGCACACCACTGTGAATATAACAAGGACCAGGGAATGTACAAATTGGTTAAAAAAGATATTAGTGTAATATGTCTCATTAAAGAAATTTTTTTATAAAAATCCTGGGGATGTCAGGAGTTGTAAACACAAATTGAGCCATTCATAATAGTTGCTAGTCGTATTTCAGAAATGCTCTTGCCAATTTTGAAAATGAATAAAAATTCAATATTCTGTTGGATATGAGACCATTCTAAATTGTTATGCACCTTTATTTTCTAAGGTCATGATTTCTGCTTTAGAATTCAAGTTTATGAATGTACATGTTCGATTGATATGCATCACTAAAATATATATATTAAGAGGAAAAGGGTGATGAGAGACAAATATGAAGCTTTGGAATTTCCTACTTCTCTAAAGTGGTCTTCCTTTTGTGTTTCTTCATTTTTGGCAGCTATAAAAATGCAAGCACAGAGTGGAGGGCAGTACAATCTGCTTGATGGATTAGGTCCTCGATTTTTATGAACCATTCCTCTCCCCCATGATATCTTGTAAACATTTGAATCACCATTTGTCACCTTGTGGACTCTACATGTCCATTTTTCTCTTCTGGGTGTTGACAAGGTCCTTCATGAGCAACAGAAGAAATTTGGAGACTGGGAGTTATTTGAACCCTGATTTCCTGGGTTTTCATTTGTCTATATGTGGATTCTGTTTCTTTGTAAGAATTAATTTGATTTTATTTCCAATATTTTCTAAAAAATTTCAATATGTCAAAAGAGCAGGTATTTATGCATGAAAACATTCCTCACAATGTCTCTGTACACAGGAACTGCCTAATGATGTCCAAAATATAAGGAATGGTTTCCTTGAAATGAAATCCAGAGCCTTTTAACATTCAGTAAACAACTGTGAAATCATTGAAAAAGACCTCCACTGAATTATCGATTTATCTACACACCCTATTAAAATTAACATTTTCTTTCAATCTAATATCAGTTTCAGTTCATCATTTTAAAACAAAGACCATTTCAACATCTTTAAACATGGCATTCATTGTTCACTTTTTCCAAAACCTGTAGCATGGGACCACATATCAATAAAACTGATAGCTAAACAAAAAAACTTGTTCATGTACAGCCAGAAAAATACCTATGTATTTCAGTTTCATCTAATGGACTGAGAGGTGAATTATATATTCTTTATTCTTTTGGTTTTTTTATTTATTATAATTTTTATAGAGCTATTGAAAAGGTTAATAATGATTGAAGAGATGAATGCACATCTCTGTGAATGTACCAAGGACCAGGGAAAGTTCATATTGGACAAAACTATATTGGCTTAATATGTCTCCGTAAAACAGATTTGTTTTAAAAATCGTGCGGATATCAGGAATTGTACACCCAGTGTGAGTCATGGATAATGGTTATTAGTCATGTCTCAGAAATGCTCTTTGCAATTTTTAAAAATGAATCACAGTTCTAATTTCTGCTGGAGATGGGACCACTGTAAGGTGTTATTCCCGGTAATTTTAAAAGTTTGAGATTCCTGCTTTAGTCTTAAATTTTATATCTGTTCATGTGTGATTGACATGCTTCACTAAAAACATATATTAAAAGATAAAGGGTGGTGATAGACAAATATAAAGTTTTGGAATTTCTTATTTCTCTAAATTGGTTTTCCTTTTGTGTTTCTTCATTGTTGGAGGCTATAAACATGTGTGCATAGCATGGATGTTGGAACATTCTGCTTGATGGATTAGGTCTTTACTTTTATGAACAATTCCTCTCCCCCATGATATCTTGTAAACCTTTGAGTCACTCTTTGTCACCTTGTGGAATCTACCAGACCCTTTTTCTCTTCTGGGTATTGGCAAGGATCTTTATAAGACTTAGAAGAAATTTGGAGGCTGGGTGTTATTTTTACTTGGAGTTCCTAGGTTTTGATTTGTGTATACATGGATTCTGTTTCTTTATAAGAATGAGTTTGATTTTAATTCCAATAATTTCTAAAAAATTACACTATGTCATAAGAGCAGGTATTTATATATGGATACCTGCCTCACAATCTCTCTGAACTCAAGAACATCCCAATGATGTCCAGAAAATCACGAATGGTTTCTTTGAAACAAAATCTGGAGACTTCTAAACATTCAGTAAACAATTGTGAAATCATGGAAAAAGCTCTCCTCAGAAATATCAATTTACCTTCACTCCCTTTTAAAATTAACATTTTGTTTACATCTAATATCCATTTCAGGTCATAATTTTAAATAAAGACATATTCAACAATTTTAAAAAAGCAATTGATTGTTCACTTTTTCCACAAAATATAGCATGAGATCACATATCAAAAAGACTCATAGATCAACCAAAAAAGTTATTCAATGACAGCCAGAAAAACAACTATGTATGTCAGTGTCAACAAATGGATTGAGATGTGAAATATTACTTCTTTATTCTTTGGTTTTTCATTTATGTATTATAATTATTATAGTGCTATTTAAAAGGTTTAATAATGATTGAAAAGGGAAGCGGGTGTGGCTCAGTGGATAGAGCCCCCGTTTACCATATGGGAGGCCCGGGTTCGCTTCCCGGCGCCTCCTTGTGAGGACTCGCCGGCCTGAGCGGTGTGGTGGGCTGATGCAGCAACCTCACGGCAGGAAGCGGGTGTGGCTCAGTGGGTAGAGCCCCCGTTTACCATATGAGAGGCCCCGGGTTCGCTTCCCGGCGCCTCCTTGTGAGGGCAGGCCAGCTCGCATGGCGCTGTGGGCTGATGCGGCAAGACCTCACAGCAAGGGGGAGATAAGCAGACACAGAGAAGACACGCAGCGAATGGACACAGCAGCACAAGCAGCAAGGGGGGGATAAATAAATAAAATAAATAAATCTTTAAAAAAATAAAAAATAAAAAATAAATAATGATTGAAGAGATGAATGCACACCACTGTGAATACACCAAGGACCAGGGAATGTACACATTGGATTACAACGATATTGGTATAGGAAGCCTTAATAAAATGGGTTAAGTTTAAAAATCATCGGGATGTCAGGAATTGAAAACTCAGGTTGAGCTATGGATAATAGTTATTAGTCATGTTTCAGAAATCCTCTGGCCAATTTGTAAAAATGAATCAAAATTTAAGTTTCTGCTGGATATATGTTTGTGAAACCACTGTAAGCTGTTATGCCCCATTATTTTCTAAGGTCATGATTTCTGCCCTAGACTTCAATTTTATGTATGTTAATGTTGATTGATATGCATCAATAAAAATATGTATTAAGAGAAAGAGGGTGGGGTGAGACAAATATGAAGATTTGGATTTACCTATTTCTCTAAAATGGTCTTTCTTTGTGTTTCTTCATTGTTGGAGGTTTTAATCACACATGCATAGAATGGAGGGTGGTACAATCTTCTTGAAGGATTATGTCCTTGACTTTTATGAACCATTGCTCTCCCCCATGATATCTTGTAAGCATTTGACTGACTCCTTGTCACCTTGTGGACCCTAAAATTCTCTTTTATGCTTCTTTGTGTAGGAAAGGTCCTTCTTAAGCCATAGGAGATATTTGGACACTTAGAGCTATTTATACTCTGAGTTCCTTAGTTTTCTTTTGCGTATATGTGGATTCTATTTCCTTGTAAGAATGAGTTCGATTTTATTTCCAATACTTTCTTAAAAATTATTATATGTCATAAGAGCAGATATTTATATATGGATACCTACATGACAATCTGTCTGCACTCAAGAAGAGCCCAATCCAGTCCAGAAAATCAGGAATGGTTTCCTGGAAAGGAAATCTGGAGCCTTCTAAACATTCAGTAATCAATCATGAAATCATGGAAGATGATGTCCTCAGAATTATCGATTTACGTACATTCCCTTATAAAATTAATATTTTTTCAATCTAATATCATTTCAGTTCATAATTTTAAAAAAAGACTATTTCAACAGCTGTAAAAAAGCCATTCATTGTTCACTTTGTCCACGTGATGTTGTATGCATTCACATATCAATAACTATGATAGAGAAAAAATAGTTGATCAAGGACAGCCAAAAAATCACCTATATATGTCATTGTCAAAAAATGGATGAAAGGGTGAATAATTTCTTTATTCTTCTGGTATTTCTTTATTTATTGTAATTATTATAGAGCCATTGAAAATGTTTAATAATAATTGAAGAGATGAATGCACAGCACTGTGAATATACCAAGGTCCAGGGAACTTACAAATTTGATTTAAAAATATTGATTTAATATGTTTCAATAAAAGGGATGTGTTTTAAAATCGTGGGAATATCATAAATTGAACACCCAAGTTGAGCCATGGATAATAATTATTAGTCGTGTTTCACAAATGCTCTGGCCAATTTTAAAAATGAATAACAATTCAAGTTGCTGTTGGTTATAGGACCACTGTAAGATTATGCCCCTTTATTTTCTAAGATTGTGATTTCTGCTCAAGTCTTCATGTTTATGTAGGTTCATATATGACTGATATGCATAAATAAAAATATATTATAAGAGAAAGTGGGTGGTGACAGGGAAATATGAAGCTTTGGAATTACCTATTTCTCTAAATTGGTCTTCCTGTTTTGTTTCTTCATTTTTGGAGGCTACAATCATGCGTGAATAGAATGGAGGGTTGTACACTCTCCTTGAAGGTTTATGTCCTTGTCTCTTATGAACCATTCCTCTCCCTCATAATATCTTGTAAGTATTTGAGTCACTTTTCATCATGTTGTGGACCCTACAAATCCCTTTTTCTCTTCTCATTTTTGGCAAGTACCTTCATAAGCCATAGGAGAAATTGGGAGGCTGGGAGCTATTTGCACTCTGAGTTCCAGGGTTTTCTTTTTGTATATGTGGATTCTGTTTCTTTGTACAAATGAATTTGATTTTATTTCCAATACTTTCTAAAAAAATTACTGTATGTCATAAGACCAGGTATCTATATATGGATACCTGCATCAAATCTCTCTGCACTCCAGAACAACCCAATGATGTCCAGAAAATCAAGAATGGCTTCCTTGAAACAAAATGTGGACCTTTCTAAACATTCAGTAAAGCATCGTGAAATCATGGAAAAAGATCTCCTCAGAGTTATCGATTTACATGCACTCCATTTAAAATTACCATTATCTTTCCATCTAATATAAGTTTCAGATGATAATTTTAAAAGAAAGACCTTTTCATCAACTTTAAAATTGCCATTCATTGTTCACTTTGTCCACATGATGTAATATTGGACCATATACCAATAAAACCGATAGATAAACAAAAAGGTGTTCATGGACAGCCAGAAAAACACCTATGTATGTCAGTGTCAACAAATGGATTGAGAGGTGAAAAATGTCTTCTTTATACTTCTGTTATTTCTTTATTTATTATTATATATATTGAGCTACTTAAAGGTTTAATAATGATTGTAGAGATGAATGCACACCACTGTGAATATACCAAGGTCAGGGAAGGTGCCCATTGGATAAAAAAATATTGGTTTAATATTTCTCAATAAAACTTTTGTTTTTAAAATTGTGGGGATGTCAAGTATTGTACACCCAAGTTGATCCATGGATAATAGTTATTAGTCATGTTTCAGAAATGCTCTGGCCAATTTTTAAAAATAAATCACAATTCAAGTTTCTCCTGAAAATGGGATCACTGTAACTTGTTATGCCACTTTATTTTCTACGGTTGTGATTTCTGCTCTAGACTTCAAGTTTATGTATGTTCATGTATGATTGATATGCATCACTAAAAATATATATTAAGAGAAATAGGGTGGTGAGAGACAGATATGAAGCTTTGGTATTATCTATTTCTCTAAGTGGTTTCATTTCATATTTCTTCATTGTTGGAGGCATTAATCACACATCCATCAAAAGGAGGCAGTACACTGTGCTTGATGGATTAAATCTTTGACTTTTATGAACCTTTACTCTCCCCCATGATTTCTTGTAAATATTTGAGTCACTGTTTGACACTTTGTGGGCCCTAAAAGTGCCTTTTTCTCTTCTGGGTGTTAACAAGGTTCTTGAGAAGTCATAGGAGAAATTTGGATTCTGGGAGCAATTTGTTCTCTGAGTCCCTTGAATTTCAGTTGTATATGTATGGATTCTGTTTCTTAGTAAGAATGAGTTTGAATTTATTTCCAATATTTTCTAAAAAAATTACAACATGGCATAAGAGCAGGTATTTATATATGGATGCCTGCATCACAATCTCTCTTAAATCAAGAAGAGCCAAATGATTTTCAGAAAATCAGGAATGGTTTCCTTCAAACAAAATCTGGAGCCTTCTAAACATTCAGTAAATATTCTTGAAATCATGGAAAATTATCTCTTCTGAATTATTGATTTATGTATACTCCCTTTTAAAATTAACATTTTCTTACACTCTAATATCATTTTCAATTCATAATTTTAAAATAAAGGCCTTTTCAACAGCTTAAAAAAAGGCTGTCATTGATTACTTTCTAAACATAATGCAGTATGGGATCACATATCAATAAAATTGATAGATAACCAAAAGTTTATCTATCAAAGTTCAAAGACAGCTGACAAACACTTATGTGTGTCAGGGTCAACAAATTGAATGAGAGGTGAATAATTTCTTATATTTTCTTCTGGTATTTCTTTACTTATTATAATTATACTAGAGTTATTGAAATGGATTAATAATGATTGAAGAGATGAATGCACAGTACAGTGAATATACCAAGGACCAGGGAATGTACACATTGGATAAAAATGATATTGGTTTAATATGTCTCAATAAAACAAATTTGTTTTAAAAATCGTGGGGATGTCAGGAATTGTACATCCAGGTGGATCAAGGGATAATAGTCATTATTAATCTTTCAAAGATGCTCTGGCCAGTTTTCAAAATAGAATCAAAATTCAAGTTTTTGCTGGAGATGGGATAACTGTAAGGTGTTATGCCAAACAGTTTCTAAGGTTGTGATTTGTGCTCTAGACTTCATGTTTATATATATTCATGTATGACGTATATGCATCACGAAAAAATGTATATATAAGAGAAACTGGGATGTGAGAGACAAATAAGAAGCTTTGGAATTACCTATTTCTCTAAGTGGTCTTCCTTTTGTGTTTCCTCATTGTAGGAGGCTATAATCACACGTGCATAGAATGAAGGGCAGTACACTCTTCTTTATGGATTAGGTCCTTGAGGTTTATTAACCAGTCCTCCTCACCAGGATATCTTGTAAACATTTGAGTCACTCTTTGTCACATTGTGGACCCAGAAGTCCCTTTTTCTTTTCTGGGTGTTGGCAATGTCCTTCTTAATTCATAGGAGAAATTCGGAGGCTTGGAGCTATTTGTACTCTGTCTTCCTGGGTTTTCATTTGTGTATATGTGGATTCTGTTTCTTTCTAAGAATGAGTTTATTTTATTTCCAATACTTTATAAAACATTACAATATGTTAAAAGAGCAGGAATTTATATATGGAATCTTGCATCACAATCTCTAAGCACTTGAGAACCGCCCAATTATTTCTACAAAATCAGGAATAGTTTCCTTGCAGGAAAATCGGGATTCTTCTAAACATTCAGTAAACAGTCATGAAATCATGGAAAAAGATCTAAGAATTTTTGGTTTACATACTCTTCCTTTTGAAATTAAAATTTGCTTTCAATCTAATATCTATTTCCGTCCATAATTTTAAAATAAAAACATTTTCAGCAACTTTAAAAGCCATTCATTGCTCATTTTGTCCTCATGATGTAGTATAGGATCACTTTTCAATAAAACTGATAGATAAACAAAAAAAGTTGTTCAAAGACACCCAGAAAACACCTATGTTTGTCAGTATCAACAAAATGATTGAGAGATAAATAATTTCTCCTTTATTCTTTGGGTTTTTCTTT
>JAQZBX010099498.1:0-11467 GCA_029593785.1 Cabassous unicinctus
ACCTATATTCTGTACATCACTTTTCTGTGCTAAAGCTTCTTTGAAGACAAAATGACAAAAATAAGACAATGGGTGAATAAATGGAAGCAAATGTCACTGTATATACAACAGATTTTACAGTAATGAAAGACATAATATTAAAATTTTTTTAATTTAAAAAAAAATATTGAATGATGATGCTATGAACATTGGTGCGCATTTATCTGTTAGAGTCCCTGCTTTCAATTCTTCTAGGTATATATCCAACAATGGGATTACAGGATCATATGGAAGTTCCATAGCTTCCTGAGGAACCATCAAACTGTCCTCCACAATGGCTGCACTATTCTACATTCCAACCTGCAGTGGATAAGGGTTCCCATTCTTTCATATCCTCTCCAACACTTGTAGTCCTCTGTTTTTTTTAATAGCCACCAATATAATGGGTGTAAGCTGATATCTTATTGTAGCTTTGATTTGCATTTCCCTAATAGCTACTGATGTTGAAAATCTTTTCAAGTGCTTTTTAGCCATTTGTATTTCTTCTTTGTAGAAGAGTCTATTAAAATCACTTGCTCATTTTTAAAATGAGTTGTTTATCTTTTTTTTTTAATTGTGCAGGATTTCTTTATATATGCTGGATATTAGGCCCCTATCAGATATATGGTTACCAAATATTTTCTCCCATTGAGTTAGGATGCCTTTTCATTTTCTTGACAAACACATTTGAGGTGAAAAAGTTTTTAATTCTGTGGAGGTCCCATTTATCTATTTTTCCTTGATTTTTCATGCTTTGAATGTAAAGTTTATGAAACCTTTTTCTAATACAAGATCCTGTAGATGCTTCCCTAAATTATCTTCCAAGGTCTTTATGGTCATGGCTCTTACATTTAGATCTTTGATTCAACTTGAGTTAATTTTTGTATAAGGTGTGAAATGGTGTTCCTTTCTCATTCTTTTCAATATGTAGATCCAATTGTCCAAGCGCCATTTGTTGAAGAGGCCATTCTGTCCCAGTTGAATGGGCTTGGTGATGTTGTCAAATACCAGTTGACTGTATATGCAAGGATCTATATCAGAACTCTCAGTTTGGTTCCATTGGTCAATATGTCTATCCTTGTGCTAACACCCTGCAGTTTTGACCACTCTAGCTTTGTAGTATGTTTTAAAGTCAGGCTGTGTGTTTCCTCTGATTTCATTTTTCTTTTCCATATGTCTTTGGCTATTCAGGGCCCCTTGCCCTTCCAAATAAATTTCAGAGTTAGCTTTTCCAATTCCGTAAAAAATGCTCTGGTAACTTTTATTGGGATTGCATTAAATCTGTAAATCGGTTTGGCAAGGATGGGCATCTAAATGATGTTTAGTCTTCCTATCCATGAACAAGGACTATTCTTCCATTTATTTAGGTCTTTTATGATTTCCTTTAACAATGTTGTGTAATTTTCTGTGTACAAGTCTTTTATATCTTTAGTTACATTTATTCCTAGATATTTGATTCTTTCCGTTGCTATTGTAAATGGAATTTTTTTCATGATTTCCTCCTAAGATTGCTCATCATTGGTGTACAGAAATGCTACTGATTTTCACACATTGATGTTCTAACTTGCCACGTTACTGAGCTCATTTATAAGCTCTAGAAAATTTGTTATAGATTTCTCAAGGTTTTTGAAGTATAAAATTATGTGATGTACAAATTGTGAAATTTTTACTTCTTACTTTCCAATTTGGATGACTATTTTTTATCTTTTTCTTGCCTAAGTGTTCAAGCAAGTACTTCTAACATAATGTTCAATAAGTGTGGTGATAGTGGGCATCCTTGTCTTTTGACAGATTTTAGAGGGAACGCTTTTAGGATTTTGCTATTGAATGTTATGTTAGCTGTGGGTTTTTTGAATATACACTTTATCATGTTAAACAAGTTTCCTTCAATTCCTTAGTTTTGAAGTGTTTTTATCAGGAAAGGGTGCTGTATTTTTCTAATGTTTCTTTGCATTTATAGAGATGATCATGTGATTTTTTCTTTCAGTCTGTTTATGTGGTGTTTTTCATTGATTGGTCTTCTTATGTTCAAACATCCTTGCATACCATGAATGAAATCCACTTGTTCGTGGTGTATAATTTGTATGATGTGTTGTTGAATACAATTCACAAGTATTTTGTTGAGGATATTAGCATATAGATTCATTAGAGAGACTGTTCTAGAACTTTCCTTTCTTGTGGCATCTTTGTTTGGCTTTGACATTTTGGTGATGTTGGCATCATAGAATGAGTTAGGCAATGGTCCCTTCACTTTCATTTTATGGAAGAGTTTACACAGAATTGGTGTGAGTTCTTTCCAGAATTTTCAGTTGAATTCACCTGTGAAGCCATCTGGTCCTGGGTTCTTCTATGTTAGGAAGTTTTGATTACTAATTGAATCTCATTATTTGTGATTGGTCTGTTGAAGTCATCAATTCCTTCTTTCATCAGTGTAGGTTGCTTGTGTGTTTCTAGGAATTTGTCCATTTCCTCTAAATTATCCATCTTATTGGCATGCTCTTTTTCAAAGAGCATCTTATTGTACTCTTTATTACTGTGGGGTCAGTTTTAATATCCTCTTTCTCATTTCTTATATTATGAGTTTGCATCCTCTTTCTTTTTTTCATTGTTAGTCTAGTTTAGGGTTTGTCAATTTTATTAATCTTCTCAAAGAACCAGCTTTTGTTTTTAATTTTTATAGTACTTTCTTATTTTCAATTTCATTTAGCGCTGCTCTAATCTGTGTTATTTCCTTCTTTCTACTTTCTTTGGGGCGAGTTGTTCTTTTTCTAATTCCTCCACGTGTGCAGTTAAGTCCTTGATTTTAGCTCTTTCTTCTTATTTAATGTTGACATTTATGGCTATGCATTTCCTTCTCAACGCTGCTTTTGCTACATCCCATAAGTTTTGAAACGTTGTGTTGTCATTTTCATTCATTTCAACTTAGTTATTCATTTCTTTTGCAATTTCCTCTTTGACCCACTGATTGTCTAGAGTGTTTTGTTTAACTTCCATATCTTTGTGCCTAATCTGCTTCTCTGCCCCTTACTGATTTCCAGTTTCAATCCATTGTGGTCAGAAAAGTTACTTTGCATAATTTCAATCTTTCTGAATTCATTGAATGTTTTTCTGTGGCATAGCATGTAGTTTATCCTGGAGAATTATCCATGAGTGCTCAAGAAGAATGCATATCCTGGTGTATTTGGGTAAAATGTTCTGTATATTCCTATAAAGTCCAGATCCTGTAATGTATTTTTCAAGCTCTCTGTTTGTTTATTGATCCTCTGTTGAAAGGTTCTGTCTAATGGTGATAATGGTATATTAAAGTCCCCCAAAATAATTGTAGAGGCATTTCTTTCTCCACTTAGTTATTCCAATGTTTACCTCATGCATTTTGAGGCACCCTGGAGAGATACATAAATGTTTATTATTGTTCTTCTTGATAAATTGCCACTTTTATTAATATAGTGTCCTTCTTTGTCTCGTACAATAGTTTTGCATTTAGTCTATTTTGTCTGATATTAGTATAGCTACTCCTGCTTTTTATCAGATTTTTATTTGTATGTAAATTTGTTTTCCAACCATTCACTTTCAGCCTCCTTGCATCCCTGTGTCTAAGGAGAGTTTCTTGAATACAACAGATAGATGGGTCATATTTCCTAATCTGTACTGTCAAATTGTGTCTCTTATTTGGAGAGTTTAATCTATTAACAGTCAGTGTTATTACTGTCAAGGAATTACTTATATTAACCTTATTTTTTAAGGTTCATGTATGTTATGTATTGTCTTTATATCTCTTTTTATCTTTTTAGTTGTTCTTACCAATAATTTTCTTTCCTACACTCTCCTCCAAACTTTTCTTTCCAGTTGTTTTTTTTTTCTTTCAACCTTCAGAACTCCCTTTTTAAAAAAAGAGTTTAGTAACTCTTTTTTTCAAGATCGTTAAAATTTATTCCTATGTTTTCCTTTACAATTTTACAATTTTAGCTTTTTTTCTAATAATAATTTTTATTTTTTAAAAGATACTTAAATTACCTAAATGTTACACAAAAAAATAGGGATTCCCATATGCCCCACTCCCCACACCTCCCATACCCTCCCACATAAACATCCTTCATTACTGTGGCATATTCATTGCATGCACCCTAGGGCTTTGCCATTAAGCATGGACCATAGTTCATATTTTAGCCTATTCTCTCTTACACACAGTTCTTCATATTATGTGATGATATAAAATAGCCTGTATCTGTCATTGCAGTATCATTCAGGACAATTCTCCAGTTCTGAAAAGCCCCTGTATTAAAACTGGTTTTCTCTCTCCATGCCCCCAGAACCTCCAGTGGCCACTGGCTCCACATCAATGTTGTAGTTTCTTCCATTGCTAGAATCACAATATGTCTATAGTAGAATACCAGTAAGTCCACTCCAGTCCATAGTTCTTTCCCCAATCCTGAGGATTCTGGGATGGTGATGACCACTCCACCTCTAATTGAGAGGGGGCTTATATCCCATAGGGAAGATGGATGGGACTATCTAGCTTGCAGTTGTAGACTCTCTACCTTCCTTGGCATGGTTGTTGACCATCCTCATCTCCTTGATACTTGTCCTGGGTGAGTCCAATGAACTGTAGAGTAGATGTTGCAACTCTGCAGAGGTTCTGGGCCCAGCTGGCACAAAGACAGCCCAAGGACTCAAGTCTATTGGATGTACACCTACAAATTCCAGCACCAAGTATACATTTAGATAGAAGGGACAGATAAGTCATGTGTAGGGAAGTCATAATTGAGTCCAACTCTGTCACTCTCAGGAGCACAAACTCCAAAGTAGGGCCCATTGACAAGGAACCAAACTCCAGAACTATCTGCACTGACCATAGGACCTGGGTGTCTCCAGAGCCTGCAGGAGCCTCACTATTTGGGATAATATTCACTTTGGCAGTCTATGAGATTCTGCTGAGATGTGTATAAGCTTTACCTCTGGGATGACCTTCTGATTCACTTTGAAGTCTCTTAGCCATATAAACTCATTTGTCTTTACCTTTATCCCCTTTGATCTGAGGTCTTTTTCCAGCTGCATTGCTAGTTGGTGCTTGGTAATAATCTCTCAGAGTCAGGAAGATTCATCCCCGGGAGTCATGTCACATGCTAGGGTGAAGATAATGCATTTATATCCTGAATTGGGGTTAGAGAGTCCACATTTGAGCAACAAGGAGGCTCTCAAGAGGCAATTCTTAGGCACCCCACAACAATAGGCTAAGTTTTGATTTCAAGAGCAAAAGGTCATATGCATAGTAGTACATATCAAAGACCCATCAGTGAATCATTCTCCTTCGCCAGTTATTGCCCCTGCGCTTGGGCACTGTTGCTGCTCCTTTAGAGAATGTGGTAGAGCTCTCTACAGCTCATTGGATGTATCCAGGATGGAAATTTAATATTCTCTCGGTTATTGTGTGAGTCTCCACTCACTTTGACAATGTTTCTTGAACATTTGAACTGTTTTATACACCTTATATGTATGTCCAGGTGAACTTCCTCTGACGTATCCCCCATCACTGACACCCCACACCAATGATGCTCTCCTGCCCCAGTTGTAACCCTTCTGTGATCCAAAGCTTCTTCAAGAATGAAGCCATTAAAATAGCAAAATACAATTAATAAGACTATGAAATAATAATGATAAGTTTAAATATAAGAAATAAAATACATAAAAAATTTTTAAAAAGACTAAAACTAAAATAAAATTAGAAGATTAGGATATTAAAAAATAATGAAAAATATATTTTTAAAAATTTTTGACATTTTGCCTTTCATCACCGTAATATCTGGTGTCCTGTCTGTACAGTGGTAAGTTTTTCCATTTATTTCCCAGTGTCTAACTATTTTTCATTTTGTTTTCAAAGAAGTTTTAGGTAACAGTAAAGTTACATACAGAATACAGGGGACTCTCATATACCCAACTTCCTCCCCTTTTCTTCCTTCCTGTATTAATATCTTTTTATATGTGGATGGTATGTTTGTTATAAGTGGTATACAAATAGTGAAACATTGGTACTAAACATGGTCAATGGTTTACATTATGGTTTACATTTTAGACCGTACACTTTTTATAAATTTTGATGGTATTTAACTTAGCCTGTGTCCATCATTGTAAGATCATGTAGAACACTTCCATTGCCTACTAAATACCCTCTATTTGATCTATTCTATTGTTCCCTCCCCCTGCCCTCAGGGCCCATGGTGACCCTGTGGCTTCACTCCTTGAATGACATACAACACTGAGGTCTTGACACACTGGTTTGTCCTCCCCTATTAGGAATTGCCCATGCTCTTGAGAGACT
This sequence comes from Cabassous unicinctus, assembly GCA_029593785.1. Classification (NCBI taxonomy): domain Eukaryota; kingdom Metazoa; phylum Chordata; class Mammalia; order Cingulata; family Chlamyphoridae; genus Cabassous; species Cabassous unicinctus. The sequence goes on from JAQZBX010099498.1 coordinate 6,335, forward strand.
CCTGCCTCTCTATTTGTGAGCAATAGGTCCTCCTGAGAATGAGAGTCCAACTCATTCCCCCTCAATGTGTGTGTCTCCACCCACTGATACAACACATTATGACATAATGGTCACTCACACACTCCCTAGAAGCTAGCTCCAGGTGCACCCTGTCTTGAATGCCCCCCATCCAACACCCTGCACCAGTAACCTTTCCTTCTCATATTGTCATAAGAGCATTCCCAACTTTGTACTTTCAACCAATTATCCAAAAATCCCCATTGTTCACCTGTTCCCTCTCCCAACCCTCTCCGCATTTCCCTGGACCTTCCAACCCACACTCCCCAATCTACCCACCTGTCAAACCTGCACCACGCAACCCAATATCACTACCCTCCTGTCATATCCATTCAATATGCAACTAAATACTTTTACCTTACTATAGATTATGAGCATTTGGATGTTGGCTCACAAATTTCTTCTCCTTTTCTATTTCCTGTAAACCTATCTTCCAGACCATAGCTCTCTAAGTCTGCTCAATTTGCTTAATTATACCAGTGAGGTCATATACTGTTCATCCTTCAGTGTCTGGCTTGATTCACTCAACATAAGGTCCTCAAGATTCAGTCATGTTATCCCATGTGTTAGCACTGTATTCTTTCTTACAGCTGAGTAATATTCCATTGTATGTATGTAACACATTTTGTTAATCCATTCATCTGCTGATGGGTATTTGGGTTGATTCAACTTTGGCAATTATGAATAATGCTTCTACAAACATTGGTGTGCATATTCGTGGTGTTCATGTCTTTGCTTTAAAATTTTCTGGGTATATAACCAGCATTGGAATTGCTGGATCATGTGGCAGTTCTATAGTTAGTTTTCTGAGGAACTGCAGAACTGTCCTCCACAAGGCTAGATCATTCTACATTCATACCAGTGGTGGATGAGAGTTCCCATTTCTCCACATCCTCTCCAACACTTGTAGACCTCTGTTTTTTAGTAACCACCAGTCTAATGGGTGTAAGATGGTATCTCATTGTAGTTTTGATTTACATTTTCCTAATAGCTAGTGATGTCGAGCATATTTTCATGTGCTTTTTATCCATGTGTATTTCTTCCTTGGAGAAATGTCTTTTCAAATCGCTTGCCTATTTTTTAATTGGTTGTTTGTCTATTTTTGAGGTGTAGGATTTCTTTATATATGCTGGATATTAGGCTCCTATCAGATATATGTTTGCCAAATATTTTCTCCCACTGGGTAGGCTCCCTTTTTTCTTTCTTGTTAATGTCCTTTGAGGCACAGAAGTTTTTAATTTTGAGGAGAAAATGGTTTGTGTAACCATTTCCGATTACAAGGTCCTGTAGATATTCCCTACATTTTCTTCCAAGCTCTTTAAGGTCTTTGCTCTTATATTTAGATCTTTGATCCATGTTGAGTATTTTTTGTATAAGACGTGAGATGGTGTTCCTCTCTCATTCTTTTGGATATGGATATCCAGTTCTCCAATCACCATTTGTTAAAGGGGACATTCTCTCCCATTTGAGTGGGTTTGGTTGGCTTATCAAATATCAGACGTCTGTATATGCAAGGATCTATATCAGAACTGGTTTGTTGCATAAATGTGTATGGTTGTTCTTTCTTCTTGAAAGATTACCCCTTTTACTAATATATAGTGTCTGTCTTTGTCTGTTACAATAGTTTTGCATTTCAGTCTATTTTGTCCAATATTAATATAGCTACTCCTGCCCTTTTTTGGTTATTGTTTGCTTATAAGATTGTAAGATTGTTTTCCAGCCATTCACTTTCAGCCTCCTTGAATCCCTGGGTCTAAGGTGATTTTCTTGTAGGCAACATATAGATGATTCATATTTCCTTATCCATTATGCTCATCTGTGTCTCCTGACTGGTGAGTTTAATCCATTAACATTCACTATAACTCTCAAGGAATTTCATACATTAGCTATATTTTCTTTGGGTTTATGTATGTCATATGTTGTTTTTATTTCTCTTTTTGTCTTTTTTAGTTGTTCTTACACTCTCCTCCAACTGTCTCTCTCCTGTTTTTTCTTTTCAATCTGCAGAACTCCTATTAATATTTCTTGAAGGGCAGGTTTCTTATTGACAAGCTCTTTTAATTTCTGTTTATCTGTGAATATTTTGAACTCTTTCTCATTTTTCAATGCCAGCTTTGCTGAATACATAATTCTTGGCTGACAGTTTTTTTTTTTTCATTTAATTATGTCATACCACTGTCTTCTTACCTCCATAGTTTCTGATGATAAATCAGTATTTAATCTTATTGAGCTTCCCTTTTGTATCATGGATCTCTTTTCTCTTGATACTTTCAGTATTCTCTCTTTGTCTTGAGCATTAGGCAATTTGAATAAGTATATTTCTTGGGGTAGGTGTTTTAAGATATATACTCTTTGGGGTGCACTGTGCTTCCTAGACATGTACATCCATATCCTTCAAAAGCATTGGGAAATTTTGAGACATTACTTCCTCTAACACTACTTCTGCCCTCTTTCCCTTCTCTTCTCCCACTGGGATGCTTATAAAACGTATGTTTCTACATTTCATGTTGTCATTCAAATCCCATAAGTCCCTGCTGATTTTTCTATCTTTTTATCTATCTATTTTACTTACTGTTTTAGTTCAGATGTAGTGTCTTCAACATCACTGATCCTTTCCTCTGCCTGTTCAAATCTGTTGTTATGTGTTTCCTGTGTATTTTTTGTTTATTTCATTGTGCCATTCATCACCATCATATCCATTATCTTTTTTGTTTGTTTACAATTTCTTCAGTATGTTCCCCCAGTGTCTTCTTAATATCCTTTTTCTCTTCATTCATTTCATTACATTGATTCATATTTGTTTGGACATCTAAAATTAGTTGTTCCTCATTCTGCATCTCCTCCTGTTTTTTAGTTTGTTCATTAGCCTGCACATGTCTTCCTGTTTCTTAGTATTACTTGTAAATTTTTGTTGGTGTCTAGGGGTCTGTTTATCTTGATGGGCTTATTTGGTTGGTTAGCTTCTCTTTCTATTCTAGGGTTTTATTTTGTTGTTTTTTGTGGTAAGTTTCCTTTTTGACATTTGGTTCATCATATTCTATATCTTTGCAGTTTTTGTGTTCCCTTGAAAAAAAAAATATTAGGACCAGAGAAAAGGAATGAGGTAAGAAGAGGAAAGGAATACTAATAATCATAATAGAAAAAAGGTAGAAGAGGAAGTGTACAAGAGCTAGAAAATTATTTAATATGAGTAAAAAATATAAAAAATACAAAGGAGTAAGAATAAAAAGATGCAGAATAGAAAAAAATAAAACAAGAAACAAAATAAAGAAAAAAAATAGAATGAGTTAAAAGGCCAGACAGATGAGAAGGGGATAGAAGGGAAAATAGGTGAGAGAGAGAGAGAAAGAAAAAAAATGAAGATCAAACAAGAAGTGGTGGAATGAAAGAAAAGTTACAGAAGTCAGATGACAGAGAAATGAAGGAAAGAAGAGAAATAAAGTAGGTTGAAAAATAAGTAAAGGAAAAAAAGGAAGAAAAGAAAGGGAAAAGAACATACAAGAAACAAAACAGTAACAAAGAAACAAGCCAGGAAAAACACCCTTCCTTATTAGGCCCCTTGGGACCTTCTCAGGCTGCTGGTGCTCATTAATCACCCTGCAGCCTGCCCTCCACAGGTGATGTATCCAGTTTTTGTGAATAAAATAAAGGAAAAAGAAAAGAAGAAGAAAAAAAGAAAAAAGTTAAAAAAAAAAACTGTAAGACAAGACAACAGAAACTCAGTCTATATTTTTCCTATCATGGGGTGCTAGCTGTGTGCCTTCTCTCTCCCTGCATCCCTCCTCTGAGGAGGTCCAGGACTCGAACCAGGGACCTTAGACATGCAAGACAGGAATTCCCCTACTGCACCACAGCAGCTCTATAGACTAAATAGGGTTTTGAAGGAATATCTGGCTCTTCCTGCTCCAGTTTCCTTTAAGCACGCTGGACTTTGAGCAGTTTTCAGGGGTCGGCCTAGTTAGATGTCTCTCTCCACCCCCTCCCTGACCAAGTTCCTCTTTCCCAGGCTCACTGGGTGTGACAACCTGCCACAGCAGATCCCCTCTTCCCTGTCCCCGGGGATACCTCAGTCCTGGCTGGTATCTTCCCCAAGATTCAAAAGGGTCTCAGGTGGCCAAACCCACTGAAAGGAAACAACTCTCCACCTTTTGCCAGAACCCTCTTTCTCTCAGGAAATTATCCCTCCCACTCAGCTGGCTGGTGAGAGCCAAGGGTCCTATGGAAGCTATTTGACTTGAGGGTGGTGGAGCTTACCCACTGGCAATTTCCAGTCACAGGGACAAGCGATTCATAGTATTCAATTAGGCTCTTTGCTTCTTTGTCCCACTCCCTCTTGGATGATGCCTTGTAGCCTCCTGCTCTGTGGATTCCCAAAAGAGCTCACTCAAGTAGGTTTTTATGCCTTCTCTGCAATTTTTGTGAAAAGGCTGAGCAGTGCCTACCAACATGGACACCATTTTCCAGGAACCATCCTTGACATTAATGGTTGTAAATATGAAACCTGTTCGTGTGAAAATGAAACTTAGCTTAGTATTATATATTTCCTAAGAGTTACCTCCTGAAAGCCTTCAAGTTGCTCAAAAGTGGCCTCTCTCTAAGTCAAACTCAGCATATAAATTCACTACCTTTCCTCTGTCATGGGATGTGACTCCCTCCCAGGGATGAGCATCCCTGGCACTGAGGGATTATTACCAAGTGTCAACTAACAATGTATTTGGAAAAAAGACTTTGATCAAAAAGGGGAAACATTAATACAAATGAATGTTTATGGCTAATATATTTCAAAGTGAGTCAGAAAGTCATTCCAGAGGTTACATTTTTGCACATTTCAGGAGGATCTCATTGACTGCCACAGTAAACAGTGCTTCAAGCAGGGGTGCCCCTGAGGGTTCTAGAGATATCTACACATTATAGGTATGGCAGACAGTATCTAGAATTTGGCACCCTGTCAATGGGCCCTACCTTGGAATATATGTTCTCCAATGTAAGAGAGCTAGACTCATTTATAATTTCCTTATACATGGTTATTCTGCCCCTTTTATTTGTAACTCTAATTCGTATTATACTCATTAAATA
>JAQZBX010099500.1:0-11466 GCA_029593785.1 Cabassous unicinctus
TTGTTTAGTCAATTATCTTTTTTTATTTTTCTAAAGATTTATTTATTTCTCCCCCCACCCCTCATTGTTTTGCACCCTCTGTGTGTTCTTCTGTGCTTATCTTCTCTTTAGGTGGCACTGGGAACCGAACCTGGGAACTTCCAGAAGGGAAGAGAGGCGCTCAAATCTCTTGTGCCACCTCAGCACCCTGTCTGTTGTGTCTCTTACTGTCTCTCCTCTGTGTCTCTTTTTGTTGTGTCATCTTGCTGTACCAGCTCTCCACGTGGGCCAGCACTGCTACACGGGCCAGCATTCCACGTGGGCCAGCTCTCTGCTTGGGCCAGCTTACCTTTCACCAGGAGGCCCCAGGAATCGAACCCTGGACCTCTTATATGGCAGGCGGGAGCCTAATCACTTGAGCCACATCCGTTTCCCCAATTATCTTTTTAAGAGAGTTCAACAATAAGAAAAACTTGTTACATTCAACCACTTAGTTAGAATTTCTGATGTTTTTTCATTCCTTTGTGTAGATCCATATTCCACCTGGTAACATTTTCCTTTTGCCTAAAGGACTTCAGTTAAGGTTGTTTTGTAGAGTGGGTCTGCTAGAGATGAATCAACTAGCTGGTAAAAACAGACACTATTCTTGGATGTGACATAAGTCACTGTTACCTCTAATCCTTTTGACTGATTCATTCCCAGGCCTGGGGCAGTTTCTTCACTCATATGCATTAATCAGTACTCTGTGTCACACTTGAGGGGAACCCTTTGTAGATCTCTGGAGTTCTCTCTGTGCCATTCTCTTCTCTCATACTCTGTCCTGTACATTCTAGCTGTCTTGATCTCCTTAGGCTCTCAGTTCTCTTTCCTCTACTCGGGGATTCTGCTGGACTCTGCCCAGCTTTTTTCCTCCCTATGCCATGGCCTGGAAACTTTAAAAGCAGTAAGTTGGGACGATCTTGGACTCCTGCCATGAGGCAGGGCACAATGGTGGTTCTGCCAGTCCCTGTCTTCTTCAGGCTGTGTTGTTTTCAGCTTCTTGCTCTTGTGGCATTCTCTGTACTTAGTGGGTTCATCTCTGTCTCTGCTTTTTTTCTGTGTCTGAATTTTTATTCCTCCAATTATAAAGGATTCCAGCTAGAGAATTAAGACCCATCTTGGGTCCTGCAATCTAATAAAAGGACCTTAACTGAAGTAATCTAATCTAAAGGTCCCATCTACAATAGGTTTACATGCACAGGAATGGATTTGCTTTAAGAACAGGATTTTCCAGGATCCACCCAGCTTCAAACTGTCACAAACCACCCCCACCATACCCATTTTTGACACTTAGCATTAGTGTGATAGCTTTGTTACAATTGATGAAAGAATATTAAAATATTACTGTTAACTATTGTCCATAATTTGCATTAGGTATATTTTTTCCCAGATACCACCCATTATTAACACCTTGTAACAGTGACGTACATTTGTTCTAGTTCCTGGAAGAATATTCTTATATTTATACTATTTAACTACAGTCATCATCCACAACAGGGTTCACTATGTTATAAAGTCCCTATGTTTCACCCTCTAGTTTTCTTTCTAGTGACATACATGACCTTAAACTTCCCCTTTCAATCACAATCACATGCACAATTCAGCACTGTTAATTAAACAAATCAATTTTTTGATACATATTAATAAAGCATGCAATTTATCCAAAGTGTACAATCAATGGTATTTGGTATAATCACATACCAAATACATCATCACATGTATATTGTACATTCATCACTTCAGTCATTATTAAAGCATTTTCATTGTTTCAGTAATAATAATAAAAAACAGACAAAATTCTTCACCTCTCAATCACTCTGTTTCCCCTGCTGTACATAGTTGCTATTTCTGGTTATTGCACAATTATTTATTTGTTTATTAAGCAGATTTATTGAGATATATTTGCATACCATATGATCTATCCAAAGTGTATAATCAATGGCTTTTTTTAAGCTGTTAAAAAGCCCTTTATTGTAAAATTGTAAAATAAATAGAAAACTATACTGAAAGAAATTACAAATTTTAAATGAGTGCAAGGCCAGGTTAGAGTTAATATAATCAATTATTTAAAAAAATAGATAGCATAGCAACAAACATTTATAAATGTAAATAATTCAAATATAGAAATTAATTATAACAATTCTAATTTTATATTACAGCTCTAACTATTGGACATAGTCTCTAACAATGAAATAAATTATCAGTTTAGTTATTTAATTTCCATTTAGGCCATAATTCTCTCTAGATAATCAATTTCCTACTGGGGAATTCTTCACTTCTTATTGGAATGAATTACAGCAGATAACAATTTCCCAACTCATAATTTTATGAGGCAGAAAAACTCAAAATCATTTCAACAGTAGGCATGCTAAATCATTATTGATCCAGATAGAGTATTTTAATTAAAGAGTATGAATAAGAAAGAGTTAAAGAAAAATGAAGTATCCAAAAATATATCTCTTCTCCAGCCCTCCTCAATTAAAAGCAAGTGTTGTTTTTATATGAAAAAAATTACAGAATACTGATCACAGGAATAATTTTTCAGTTGCACTGAGTAATTATTGTTCATATACTATAATGTTATTTTACATTTATCAGGTCTACTCCAGCTCTTTTTTGGTTAGCTGGCTCATATTTTTTTATCCATTATATCAGTCTATGTCTTTTCATTGGGGAGTTCAATTAACATTCGGTGTGATTACTTACTTCATCCATTTTGTCCTTCGGATCTCTGTTGTCATGTCGTTCTACTGTCTGTCATCTTATCCTTTAGTTTACCCTTCCTAATAATCTTCATTTCTAAACTCTTCTCCAAATCTCTTGCCCTTGTTTTATCCTTTCAGGCTGCAGCACTCTCTTTAGTATCTCTTGCAAATACGGTCTTTTGGTAACATAATCTATCAGTTTTTGTTTGTCTCTGAAGACTTTGAACTCACCCTCATTTCTGAAGGACAGCTTTGCCAGATACAGAATTCTCCACTGGCAGTTTTTCTCTTTATGTATCTTAAATATATCATACCACTTTCTTCTCTCCTCCATGGTTTCTGATGAGAGGTCGGCACTTCATCTTATCAAGTTTCCCTTGTATGTGTTGATTTGCTTTTCTCTTGCTGCTTTCAGAATCTTTTTATCTTTATCTCTGATCTTTGCCATTCTGCACACCGGTGCAGTCCCACCAGCAGACCAAATTTGTGGGTCAAAAGCTGAATCAGGACTTCTGGGAAGATGGAGGACTAGAAAGACATGGGACTCTCTTCTCCAGAAAAATAGCTATAGGACAGGCTGAAACAACCTAGAAAAAGATCTAGGATTTAGGGCACCAAGCGAAGGGCTAGACAGTGCCCAGAGGAAAGAGGAACAAAGGACAGAAATCACAATGACAGAACTGTGAGTTGAAACCAGCAGCTGTTGCTGCTGGAACCATCCCCCACACTAAAGACACTTTAGAATTCTTGGGCCTCTGGACCTGCAACTACAGACAAAGGGGGCTCCAGGGATCTACCACCCCAGGAAAGGGGAGCGAGAGGGTCACAGCCTAAGGCTGACTCAGCTTCTGACCCACAGATTTGGTCTGCTGTGTCCCATGAACCCTTCCAGGCCAGGTGGGACCACACAGTGGTCTGCTCTGGGAGCCAGCAAAGGACTGGAGAAATCCAATCCTCACAGTATTCTTCTTTTCTAGCTGGGACTAATTGTTGAGGACACCCCAGGAAAGGGGAGAAAGATGGACACAACCTAAGGCTGACTCAGGTTGTGACTCACAGATTTGGTCTGCTGTGTCCCAGGAGCCCTTTCAGGCTGGATGGGGCTGGGCCATTGTTTGCCTTGGGGGCTGTCAGGGGGTTAAAGATATACAACCCTCCCAATCTCCTCCTCTACTAACAGGGACTAATTGTTGAGGACTCAGAGAGGAGTGGAAATATTTCTAACTGGGGAAAAGGGAGGGGGCTGCCAGAGAAGTGGAGAACCGTCTCAGAGAAAGTTGAGTTACAAGGCTCATAGCCTCCAGACAGGAAGCTCTATCACATTGATCTGGTCTGTGTTGTAACAAATACACACTGACCAGGCATTGAATTGAGAACTGCCAAAGAGCACCATCTGCTGGCAGGTCAAGGAAGTGCATGCAAGAAAATTAAAAAGTAGAAGAGGCATTTTCCTGTCTTTATAGCCTCCCTCCGCAAGGCCCTAGGAAGTGGCTCTATAGGCAATCACTGGGTCTGGTGCCCAGTTTTGAGCAACCAGCAGGACAATCCGAACAATCCAGGTTGAGCCAAGAATCAAAGAGCAGTGGTAACACACAGCCTCCTGCCACTAAATCCCTACAAAAGAGAAAGAAATTGACATCTGAGTAAACTACATCCTAATCAGATGCCTAGATATCAGCAAAAAATTATGAGCCATACTAAGAAGATAGAAGACATGGCCCAAGAAAAAGATATATCAAAGGCCCAGAAGAGATGCAGAATTTGAGAGAACTAATCAGTGAGATGTACACAAATTTCCAAAATCAAATTAATGAGTTGAAATACAATATGTTTAAAGAGATGACATCAAGAAGATATTTAGCAAGCACCAAAAGAGTTTGAAATCCTGAACAGAAAAGTAACAGAGCTCATGGGAATGAAAAACAAAATAGGTGAGATCAAAAACACATTTGAGGCATACAACACCAGACTCGAAATGATAGAAGAAAGAAAAAGTGATCCTGAAGACAGAAGAGCTGAAATTGAAGAAAGAAAAGAACAGAGAGAGAAAAGAATGGAAAAAAATTGAGCAGGGTCTCAGACAGCTGAATGACAACACAAAACGCAACAACATATGTGTTACGGGAGTTCCAGAAGGAGAAAAGAAGGGAAAAGGGGCAGAAAGAGTATTTGAGGAAATAATAACTGAAAATTTCCCAACTCTCACAAAAGAAATGTTCTTCCATGTCCAAGAAGCGTACTGTACCCCGATGAGAATAAATCCAAATAGGCCTACTCCAAGACACATACTACTCAGAATGTCAAATGTCAAAGATAAAGAGAAAATTTTCAGAGCAGCAAGGGAGAAGCAAACCATCATGTACAAGGGACGTCCAGTAAGACTTAGTGCAGAATTCTCTTCAGAAACCATGGAGGTGAGAAGACAGTGGTATGATAAATTAGTATACTGAAAGAGAAAAACTGCCAGCTGAGAATTCTTTATCCAGCAAAACTGTCCTTCAGTTATGAAGGTGAGTATAAAATATTCACAAACAAACAGAAACTAAGTGAGTTTGCAAAACCAACTTGGCAGGAAATATTAAAGGAAGCCTTAGAACCTGAAAGAAAAAGACAGGAGGGACAGGCTTGGAGGAGAGTATAGAAGAAAGAATAGCAGAAAGGATAACCAAAAGAGTAAAAAAGATAGACAAAAATAAGATGTGACATATGATAACCAAAGAATAAAATGGAGGAAGTAAAAACTACATTTTAATATCATTGAATGTGAATGGATTACACTCCCCAATCAAAAGATGTAGGCTGACAGAATGGATAAAAAAAACATGAGCCATCCATATGCTGCTTACCAGAAACTCACCTTAGACCAAGGGATACAAACAGGCTGAGAGTAAAAGGTTGAAAAAAGATACTCCACGCAAACAGTAACCAGAAAAGATCAGGGGTAGCTATACTAATATCACACAAAACAGACTTTAAATGCAAAAAAGTTATAAGAGATGCAGAAGGCCATTATATACTAATAAAAGGGACAATCCACCAGGAAGATATAACAGTCATAAATATCTATGCACCTAACCAGGATGTCCCAAAATACATGAGACAAACTCTGGGAAAACTGAAGGGAGAAATAGATATCTCTACAATAATTGTTGCAAACTTCAATACCCCACTCACATCATTAGATAGAACAACTAGACAGAAGATCAACAAGGAAACAGAGAACTTGGACAATATGATAAACAAGTTAGACCTAACAGCCATATATAGAACACCGCATCCAAACTCAGTGGGTTATACATTCTTCTCAAGTGCCCATGTATCTTTCTCCAGGATAGACCACATGTTAGGCAAAATGCAGCTCTCAATAAATATTAAAAGATTGAAATTATACAAAGTACCTTCACAGATCATAATGGAATGGAACTGGAAATCAATAATAGACAGGAAAAAAAGTAAATTTGCAAATGTGTGGAGGCTGAATAACACACTCCTAAATAATCAGTGGGTCAAAAAAGAAATAGCAAGTGAAATCAGTAAATATATTGAGACAAATGAAAATGAGAACACAACATATCAAAACTTTTGAGATACAGCAAAGGCAGTCTTAAGAGGGAAATTTATAGCCCTAAATTCATATATTAAAAAAGAAGAAAGAGCTAAATGCAAAGATTTAACCGAACAACTAGAGAAACTAGAAAAAGAAGAGCAAACCAATCCCAAAACAAGCAGAAGGAAAGAAATAATAAAATTAGCGCAGAAATAAATGAAATTGAGAACAAAAAATCAATTGAGAAAATCTACAAGCCAAAAGCTGGTTCTTTTAGAAGATCAATAAAATTGACAAACCCCTAGCTAGACTAACAAAGAAAAAAAGAGAGAAGATGCAAATAAATACAATCAGAAATGAAAGGGGGGAAGTTACAACTGACCCAACAGAAGTAAAAAGGATCATAAGAGGATATTATGAGAAACTGTATGCCAAAAAACTAGACAACCTAAATGAAATGGACAAATTCCTAGAAATGCACAACCAAACTACACTGATGCTACAAGAAATACAAAAACTTAACAAACCAATCACCTTTAAGGAGATTGAATCTGTCATTAAAAATCTCCCATCAAAGAAAAGTCCAGGACCCTTCTGGACGTTTTTTGGTAGCTTCACTGGTGAATTCTACCAAGCATTTCGAAAAGAATTTCCACCAATCCTGTTTAAACTCTTCCAAAACATTAAAGAGGAGGGAAAATTACCCAACACATTTTATGAGGCCAACGTCACCCTGATACCAATAAGAAAAGAGAATTACAGACCAATTTCTTTAATGAACATAGATGCAAAAATTCTCAAAAAAAGACTTGCAAATCAAATCCAACAGCAGATCAAAAGACTTACACAACACAACCAAGTGGGATTTATTCCTGGTATGCAAGGTTGGTTCAACATAAGAAAATCAATGTAATATAGCACATTAACAAATTGAAGGTAAAAAAAAAACACATGTTCCTCTCAATTGACACAGAAAAGGCATTTGACAAAATCCAGCATTTTTTAAATAAAAACACTTTAAAAGATAGGAATAGAAGGAAAATTCCTCAATATGATAAAAGGCATATATGAAAAACCCACAGCCAACATCATACTCAATGGGGAAAGGTTGAAAGCTTTCCTTGTAAGATTGGGAACAAGACAAGGATGCGCACTGTCACCATTGTTCTTCAATATATTAATAGAAGTTCTAGCTAGCACAATTAGACAAGAAAAAAAAAAATTAAAGGCATCCGAATAGGAAATGAGGAAATAAAACTCTCACTGTTTGCGGATGACATGATCCTGTACTTAGAAAATCCTGAAGTTAAAAAAAAAGAGAAAATCCTGAAGTATCCACAACATACCTACTTGAGATAATAAATGAGTTCAGCAAAGTAGCAGGATACAAGATCAACATGCAAAAAGCAGTAATGTTTTTTGTACACTAGTATTGAACAATCCGAGGTGGAACTTAGGGGAGAAATTCCATTTTCAATAGCAACAAAAAGACTCAAATACCTAGCAATTAATTTAACCAAAGAAATACAGGACCTATATGTAGAAAACTACAAAACAATGCTAAAAGAAAGTTTAAAAGACCTAAACAGATGGAAAGACATTCATAGACTGGAAGACTAAATATCATGAAGATGTCAGTCTTACCCAAACTGATTTATAGATTCAATGCAATACCAATCAAAATCCCAACAGCTTACTTTACAGAATTAGAAAAGGCAATTACCAAATTCATTTGGAAGTAAAAGTGCACCCAGATAGCCAAAAATATTCTAAAAATGAAGAGCAACATGGGAAGAATTTCACTGCCTGGCCTTGAAACATATTACAAAGTTACAGTGGTCAAAACAACATGGTACTGGCATAAAGAGAGACACATTGATCAGTGGAATAGAACTGAGAACCCAGAAATAAGCCCTCACCTATAGAGTCAACTGGTTTTTAACAAACCTATCAAGTTAATATTAACGGGACAAAACAGTCTCTTCAACAAATGGTGCTGGGACAACTAGATATCTATAACCGAAAGAATGAAAGAGAGCCCCTATCTCTCTCCCTATACAAGAGTCAACTCAAAATGGATCAAAGACCTAAATATAAAAGCCAAGACCATAAAACTACTAGAAGAAAATGTAGGGAAACATCTTCAAGACCTTGTAGTAGGTGGTGGTTTCTTGGACCTTACTCCCAAAGCACATGCAGCAAAAGGAAAAATAGATAAATGGACCTCTTCAAAATTAATCACTTTTCACCTCAGAGGACTTTGTCAAAAGGGTGAAAAGGCAGCCAAGTCAATGGGAGAAAATATTTGGAAATCACATATCCGATAAGGGTTTAATATACAGGATATATAAAGAGATGTTACAACTCAACAATAAAAAGACAAATGACCCAGTTAAAAAATGGGCAAAAGACTTGAATAGACATTTGTGCAAAGAAGAAATATAAATGGCAAGAAAAACACATGAAGAAGTGCTCAACATCACTAATGATTAAGGAAATGCAAATCAAAACTACAATGAGATATCATTTTACACCTATCAGAACGGCCACTATTAAAAAGATAGAGAACTACAAGTGTTGGAGAGGATGTGGAGAGATAGGAACACTTATTCACTGTTGGTGGGAATGCAGAATGGTACAGCCACTTTGGAGGAGAGTTTGCCAGTTCCTAAAGAAGTTGAATATAGACTTGCCACATGACCCTGCAATACCACTACTGTGTATATAACCAGAAGAACTGAGAGCAGTGACACGAACAGACATCTGCACACCGATGTTCCTAGAGATATTATTCACGATTGCCAAAAGTAACAGCCCAAATGTCCATCAATGGATGAATGGATAAACTGTGGTCTATTCATACGATGGAATATTATGCAGTTGTAAGAAGATATGAAGTCATAAAGCATATGACAACATGGATGAACCTAGAGGACATTATGTTTAGTGAAGCAAGGAAGACACAAAAGGACAAATACTGTATGATTGCATTACTATGAACCAAATATATTGTGTAACATATTGTATGATTCAAAAAAAATTTATATGCATCCAGTACACTTAATTGAGAAATGCATGTTTTTATTCAACTGTGTTTTCTTTTTAGTTTTTGTTTATATTTTCAATGATTAAATGTACAAAATAAAGTTAAAAAAAAAAAAAGCTGAATCAGCCTTAGGTTGTGTCCCTCTCTCTTCCCTTTCCTGGGGTGGTGAATCCCTGGAGCCCCCTTTGTCTGTAGCCAGCTCAGAGGCCTGAGAATTCTAAAGTGTCTTTAGTGTGGGAGAGGGTATCAGCAGTACCAGCTCCTAGTTTCAAATCACAGTTTTGCCAGTCACGATTCCTCTCCTTTGTCTCTCTCTCTTCTGGGCAGTATCCAGCCTTCACCTGGTGTCCTAAACCCTAGCAGATCTTTTTCCAGGCTGTTTCAGCCTGTCCTCTAGCTATTTTTCTGGAGAGAAGAGAACCCTGAGTCTTTCTAGCCCTCTATCTTCCCAGAAGTCCCCTCCTTCATTCTTAACATCATTTTGTCTCATTCTGAACACTTTGAAAGATGATAATTCCTCAATCAATAATCACCAGCAAGGCCGGTGCTCCACCGGGAGAAGGCCGTGTTCAGTTCGAGCACAAAGTTCGTGAAGCCCAATGGTGAAAAGCCAGATGAATTCGAGTCTGGCATTTCTCAGGCTCTTCATGAGCTGGAGGTGAACTCAGACATAAAGGCTCAGTTAAGGTACCTGAATATAATAACAGCCAAGGAAATTGAAGTTGGTGGTGGTCGGAAGGCTATTATAATCTTTGTTCCTGTTCCTCAGTTGAAGTCTTTCCAGAAAATCCAAGTCCAGCTAGTATGTGAATTGGAGAAAAAGTGCAGTGGAAAGCATGGTGTCTTTATTGCTCATAGGAGAATTCTGCTTAAACCAACTCGAAAAAGCCATACAAAAAATAAGCAAAAGCATCCCAGGAGCCGTACTCTAACAGCTGTTCATGATGCAATCCCTGAAGTCTTGGTCTTCCCAAGTGAAATTGTGGGCAAGAGAATCTGTGTAAAACTGGAGAAAAATAGCTAGAGAACAGGCTGAAACAGCCCCGAAATAGATCTTCTAGGGTTTAGGACAGCAGATGAAGGCTGCACACCACCCAGAGGAGAGAAGGACAGAAGAGGGGAATCGTGATGACAGAACCGTGAGTTGGAATCAGCAGCGGCTGCTGCTGCCAGCACCCTCCCCCACACTCCTTAGAATTCTCAGGCCTCTGGGCCTGCGACTACAGACAAAGGGGGCTCCAGGGATCTACCACTCCCAGAAAGGGGAGAGAGAGGGACACAGCCTTGGGCTGACTCAGGATCTGACCCGCAAATTTGGGCTGCAGAGCCCCACGGACCCTTCCACATGGCGGTTTGCCCTGGGAGCCTAGGAAGGACTGGAGAAATCTGACCCTCGCAATCTCCCTCTCTTCTAGCCTGGACTAATTGTTGAGGACTCCACAGGAGAGGGGACAGAGAGCCTGGGGCTGACCCTGCTTTTGACTCCCAGGTTTGGTCTGCCCTGTTCCGAGAGCCCTTCCAGGCCGGGTGGGGCTGTGCCATTGTTTACCTTGGAGCCTGCAAGGGACTAAAGATATACAAACCTCCCAATCTCCTCTGCTACTAACAGGGACTGATTGTTGAGGATTCAGAGGGGAGAGGAAATATTTCCTAGCTGGGAAAAGGGAGGTGGCTGCCAGAGAAGACTGGATGACTGTCTCCAAAAGTTTAAATTACAAGGTTCTTAGCCTCCAGACAGGAAGCTCTATCACATTGATCTGGTCTGTGTCACAACAAATACACTCCGACCAGGCATTGAGTTGAGAGCTGCCAATGAGCGCCATCTCCTGGCAGACCAAGGAAGTTCACATAAGAAAATTAAATAGGAGAGGCTTTTCCTGGCCTCTATAGCCTCCCTGCCCCAGGCCCTAGGAAACGACTCTACTGGGTCCAGTGCCCAGTTTTGAGCAAACAGCAGGACAATCCTAACAATCAAGGTTGAGCCAAAAATCAAAGAGCTGTGGTAACTCACAGCCTCCTGCCACTAAAACCCTATAAAAGAGAAAGAGATAGAGCATCTAAGTAAAATACAACCTAACCAGATGCCTAAACACCAGCAAAAAATTACGAGCCATACTAAGAAAATAGAAGACATGGCTCAAGAAAAGGAA
>JAQZBX010099501.1:0-11471 GCA_029593785.1 Cabassous unicinctus
TTCCAAGAGAAACCTCTCCCTTCCCTGGATCAAACACTATTTATGGATGGGAGCAGTCTCATTAAAAATGGGGAAAAGCTTTCTGGATATGCAGTCACCACTACCGAATGGGTGGTAGAAGCAGCATCTCTACCCTGAGGATGGTCTGTGCAATGAGTAGAACTCTGGGCACTGGTCCGAACCCTGCAGCTAGCTGCTGGACAAGCAGCGAACATTTACACTGACTCTAAATATGCATTTTCTACTGTTCATATCCACAGGGTGATTTATAAAGAAAGAGACCTCTTAACTGCAGGAGGAAAGAAATAAAAACAAAGAAGACATCCTTCAACTATTAGAAGCAATCTGGAAACGAGACAGAGTCGCCATCATCCACTGCAAGGGACATCAGAATGGAATGGATATGGTCACTCAAGGAAACAGGCTAGCTGGCAAAGCAGCTTGGCAAGAGGCTGAATGAACTCATGGAATAAGAGTACTGGAATTGACACCACAGCTGTCCCTTTCAGGACAAAATCTAACCAACTAAGCTATACCTGGGAAGAAAAAGAATGGGCCGATGGGGAAGGGGGAAGCCAAACCCCCAAAGGAACTTGGCTGCTCCAGGATAATCGGATTTTCATCCCAAAAGGAGACACGCATGCCCTCATCCAGCAGTACCACCAACTCACCCACCTAGGGAAAACTGCGCTGGAAGACTTACATGGGAGATACAAGTATATATAGCCTGACTAACTTCCCTGTGTGCCACCATCAGCAGCCAGTGCCAAGTTTGTGACAAAAACAACCCTCTGCAGGGCCCCTGAGGTCCAGCTGGTATCCAACACACAGGGACAGCCCCTTTCAAAGGTCTCACAGTAGACTTCACAGAAGTAAAACTAAGTCAGGGGTACAAATACCTGTTTGTGATGATATGCACCTTTTCAGGCTGGATTGAAGCTTTCCCCACTTGCACCAAAAAAGGCAAGAGAAGTGACTAAGGTTTTACTTAGAGAAATCATTCCCAGACACTGGCTGCTGCTGTCTATTGGAAGCAACAATGGCCCAGCCTTCGTGGCTGCCATAGTCCAAGAGCTGGCGAAAATGTTAGGGACCAAGTGGAAACTCCATACCGCTTAAAGGCTCCAGAGTTCAGGGAAAGTTGAACAGATGAAGTGAACTCTCAAAGCCACCCTAGCCAAATTCTGCCAAGAAACTGGTCTCCCTTGGGTAGACTGACTTCCCTTAACCCTCCTCCAAGTTAGGTGCACCCCAGGACCCACAGGCTATTCATCCTTTGAAATTCTATTTGGACAGCCACCTCCAATTATCCAGGCCTTCAAAGGAAATCTCAAGCTCTGGGGGGAGGCTAGCCAAGATTCCACCCTCTAGCAGCTGGGAAAAACTCTTGCCCAAATACATAAAACTATCTTGTCCCAAAACCTCATCCCACTGGGACACCTTGTACACCCCCACCAGCCAGGTGACCTAGTCTGGGTCAAAGACTGGAAAAAAGAACCCCTTCAGCCTTCCTGGACAGGTCCACATACGGTGATCCTTCTAACTCCTACTGCTTTTAAAGTTGCAGGCATTGTCCCTTGGATCCATCATTCCAGGGTCAAGAAGGCACATCCTGATAAAGAACAGGACAGCTGGACAGCCAACCCATACCCGGCCACCCCTTGAGAGTGCGAGTCACCCAGGATCCCCAAACACTGACCTCATCAAATGCCTGCTGAATGGATCACTGCTTCTGGTGGATCCTGTGCTTATATGGCCTACTTGTCCTGGTATTCAGAGTTGGACTAGCTGCTGTGGCTCCTGCAGACTGGACTATAGTGAATACAGCTTTAATTGCAATAGTTTGTTGGTGTATAATAGGATGCCTGTGTGCCTTGGCTTGCTTATCCTTTTCTTCCTTGCCATCCCTAGGAGCCAATAACCACCCCCAAAACCAATGGTGGTTACAAATCAGCCAGACCTGGAGTAACCAACCTGTGCTGAATGCCTCGACCCCCTTTATGTGAGGGCGACCTCAGCTTCAGCAGTGTTCGATGATTGCAGAGCAATAAGAAATGATATTAACATTGCCCCCGGGGGGGGTGGGTTGGGGCCATGTCTATAGCACCTATGACAAATACCTATGCCAAGAGCCCTCTGACAGTGGCACTTCTGCTGCTGTTGGGGCCTAGTAGTTGCTGCCACCTGGGCAGGAGCCCCAACTTCCCCATATTTCCTGCAGAAGTTTCCCAGTCCGGCAAACTGTAAATTAGGAACCTGCAACCCCATGAAACTCATCTTATTAAACATAACCACCAGATCAGAAAATAACTTTTTAAAAGCTCAAACAGGACTAAAAAAGGAATCGAAATATGCGACCCAGCAGGGCCAGACCCGGGAGACCTCAGACTAGTCCAACTGATCCTGGTAAACCAACCCCCAGAGAAAACCCTGGTTAAAAATATCAGTAAAGCTGCCCAGACCCTAAAAGACAAAGTCAGAATATCCTCCCACAACATCCTTTTGAACCAGGTTTGAATTTTCCATGAACCTAAATAAATCCAAGCCCAACATAGCTGCATCCTGCTGGCTGTGTACTTCTTCAAGTTTAACCATCATCCCCATACCTGTCCCATGGAACGTAATCTTCCTGACCCTTGACAACTCTGCAGTGAGAACCAGGCCCCTCCCAGTCCACATAACCGAACTCCCAGGAAAACTTGCTAAATGTAAAATCATAACTACCAGCTCCCCTTCAACAATCTTCCCTCTTGGAAAGGCTAATTGTGATACCATGCACTCAGTCAATGAGTCTAACTGATGCACCACAAACTCCACTATCTGGGTCTGTGGCACCAACGCCTACCGGTGCCTACCCCAGGATGGCCAGGGCATCTGTTACCTGGCTTGTCCAGTACCATTGTTCTCAGTGTATGGAGAAGAATTGCCTGGAGAGCTCTCCAGAGCCAAATGAGTAATACAGGCAATTCCCCTACTCTTAGGATTAGGAGTAGTCAGAAGCACAGCAGTAGCGGGGGCCTCACTAGCAGTCATGAAGGCATACAAACCCTAGCACAGGAAACATCTAATGACCTTGAAGAAATATTGGGTGCTCTCAACTGGTTACAAGACCAGATAGACTCATTGGCAGAAGCAGTTTTACAAAACAGGTGAGGATTAGACTTGCTCACTGCAGGTTCAGGGGGAATCTGCCAGGCCCTGGGAGAAGAATGCTGTTTCTATGCAAATTCCTCAGTGATATTTAGGGACAAGGTAACCCTGCTAAAGAATAAGTCAAAGACTGCTTAAACCATGCATACCAGGAATTTGCCAATGGGAACTACTTCCAGTATATCCTTTCCTGAATTTTGCCATTCATGACAGTATTAGCCACAGTTTTCTTCTTAACTTTTGGGTCATGTGTTCTACAGTACCTTACACAGTACATCACTTCACACCTGAATGCCGTAAAACACCAGGTAATGCCTCACATTAAGTATCAACCCTTGAGGACTATAGAAAAATCCCCATGTTAACAGATGATGCCCCATAAAAAATTATTATTAGGGCATCAAAGGGCGGGGGGGGGAATGATGAAGAAAGTGCTGAGCTCTGCTCTGTTTCTTCCCCTTTGCAGAAACCCACATCTTTAGAAAGATAACCACCCCTTCTACTTTTCTCCCATGGCATCCACAACATAGGGAGTTAAGTGCCTTCCTCCCCCTTTTGTCTGGAATCCACAAAGTTAAGGACTCTACTCCTCTCCTCCCTGAGGCCCTCTGCTTTAGGAAGATAAGCTAACCTTGAACCTTTGCTTTTGTAACCCCCACCTGCCTGATTGCTTTAGGAACCTGCCTGCTTGCCCAGCAACCCACTAGCCAATAAACAGAAACCTATATAACCCCATGAAAGCTGATGCCCAGGGCTCAGATTTTGGGAGACTAGATTCTCCTCTGGGCCCGTGTGTAATAAAAACTTTGTTCCTCCATCTCTCTGAGTGCATGCTTGGGTTTCTCATAGTCTAAGTTTTTTTTTTCTGCCACAACATTAGAAATGCACCTAATAGTTCAGATACTTATTTACCATTTTTCATTTGGCTCCTTATACTTCAAGGAGCTTCCTTTGTTTTCATAAACTTCCAAAATCATGAATTACTCCAAATGCATATCTATTGTCAGTATCAAAATTAAGTGATTTGCTTTAGGCTAAATGACTGCCTCTATTTAAATTTTAACTCAGGTCCTTAGATGATGGTGAGGCCAGGGGCTTGTTGACCATTAACTGCTCCTATTGCAGTTGTTACTACATAGTCTGCCTCATAATTTTCTGTTTCCGTTTTAAGGTAAGACACATCTAAAAATAAGATCTAAGCCAGGTTTATGAAGGTTTATTGTTTGTTTGTTTGTTTTGATTTGTTTTTTTTGTGTGTGTGTATTTTTGTAAGTCTGGTTCTGGAGATAACTAAGAAATAGGAACCTCAAAATCTTGAGGCTCAACTTCTTCAGGCATTGGCAAAAGAGTACTAGATTTAAAGTATTACAGTGGTGGATTTGGATATTTTAAGGAGAGAGCAATATGATTTCATAAAACGTCAGCCTGTGAGCTGACATATGCTGGGTTTTTCTTGAGATTAGAAATTGGCAAATGGTGTGTTCTATTAAACACAAAGTATGCCCCCTGACCAAGTCAGTTGACACATCATGTAATCTTGCAGCAACAATGTAGCAGTTTGGCATTGTTTATGAATTACCAAAATAGAAATTGGATTATGTTTGTAGACTGTTCTTTACCTGGGCATGATTAAATTATGATTCAGGCTTTGATCAGACCACATCAGTGGGGCATTGTGTCCTGGCCACTTCTGTGGCCATTTCTGTGGGGACTCACAGATAAAAGACATGGCAAAGGACAGAGTTGTCGTTCTTATGCTGAGTTTTGAGCTGGACCCTGGGAAGTAAACACACAGGAGAAGAACACAGAGGAATAAAGATGGCTATTAGACATGGCAGAAGCCCTGCGAAGACAGAGTCATTTGCCTGATAGTCTACAGCTGGCCTTGTGGAGCTAGGCAAAACCTAGAGAGCCTCATAGTCTATAGCTGACCTTGTGGAGCTAGCAGAGGAGCTGAGCCAAGAGACAAGCAAGCCCTGGGAAAAGAGGAACCCAGAAAGCCTGAACCCTCACAGACATTGGCAGCTATCTCGCTCCAACATGAGGCAATAGACTTTGGTGAGGGAAGTAACTTATGCTGTATGGCCTGGTAACTGTGGGCTTCTAGCCCAAATAAATGCCCTTTATAAAACCAACAGATTTCTGGTATTTTGCATCAGCACCCCTTTGGCTGACTAATACAAGCTGCTCCTACCCTTACACAGCTGGGTATGGTCTAGTCACTGCACCCAATTAAAGACTGGAATATTCTATGGGTTTCTCCCCATGTCTCCAGTGAGGACTCTTAATAGTTTTATTTTGATTTTTATAAACTGACAATAAGTTCAATTGTAATTGGGAATATGATTAAAGTTGGAAGTGGTGGAGATTGTATGAAGTCCATTTAAAGATGGTAAAATGGCCCTGTTGGCAAGGTATTTGACCCAGCTTGAAATTTCAGATTCACAAGTGTTGTGAAATTGACAGATGGAGCAAGGCTTATATACAAGTGTTACTTCTCATTTAAAGTGCATTTTTTTTTTTTTTTTTTTTTTTTTTTTTTTTTTTTTTTTGCTGAAGGCAAAGCTCTGATCTATAGCTAATTGCAAGCTCTTTCAGGGAAGCACCAGGGAAATACAATGTAACTGACCAGGAAACTTGGTTATTTCGTAGCATGTAGCATTTTATAAAGAATAATTTAAATTTTTAAAAATAACACTATACTCTCTTCTATTATCTTGCAAATCTGTACCAGTGCATATCATGAACAGTAAAGATGTTGACAACTCTCTAGGAACTTTGTATCATTTCTGAAATATTTATATTAATAATTTCTTTACTCACTCAAATTTAACCAACAGAAGGTTAGAAAATTCCTTTTAATTTGAGAGGACACCCAAAGCAAGTCCCAACATATCAAATAAACCTAACAACTTTTAAGATTTCACTTCTTATAAGATAAAAGAACTTTTTTTTTCCTAGCACCCCTGCAGAAATCTGTGATCAAGGAGACATACTAGGGATTTGATTGAGGGAATGTGAAATGTCAAAATTGCCAGGAGGTTTGTAATATATGTCAAATAAAGTCATAGGTCACTGTGAACAAGACTTGGCTCCTTATTTAACCAAAGTGACAATGAAAGATTAAAACAGTATTCTGGAGGTAGTATGATTCTTTAAAAAATAGTTATCTTAAAAGGGAGGTAACTTGATTCTCTCAAAAAAATGCATTCATAGTAAAGACCACATGCAGGGCAGAGAATTATTGTGATAAGACACAGAATAAATGCCTTCTAGGCCAATTACTCAGAAGGTAAAAAAAGTCTTCTAACAACTTCTTACTAAGAGCTGACCAATAATCCCAGAAAATGTTGTCATTTTAACATGGGGAAAACCAAATTTCAAATTTGCCTGTATATACTGTTTATAAAAACCTTATTGAAAACCCCATTATATCTTATCCAGTAATGACCATGAAAAACAAAATTATTTTTCTGCAAAACATTTGCAACTTTTCTATTCTTTCCTATATTTTTCTCTTTTTTATATTTTGCAATGACCAATGATTTTGATTTAGGAAAAAACTATTCTCTTATTTTCTCAACAAAAGCATATCCTGCATACCATGTGTATTAGTCAGCCAAAGGGGTGCTGATGCAAAACACCAGAAATTGGTTGCTCTTTATAAAGGGTGTTTAATTGGGGTAGAAGTCCACAGTCACTGGGCCATAAAACGTAAGTCTCTTCCCTCACCAAAGTCCATTGCCACATGTTGGAGCAAGACAGCTGCCGATGTTTGCCAGGGTTCAAGCTTCTTGGGTTCCTCTCTTCTCAGGGCTGTGTTCCTCTCCAGGCTTAGCTCCTTTGTTTCCTGCACAAGGTCAACTATAGACCATGAGGCTCTCTAGGCTTTGCTTCTCTCCACAAGGCCAGCTGTGAACTCTCAGGTGAATGGCTCATCTCTATCCTGGGGCCTTCTCTCTTTCCTCGCAGGAAATCCAACATCAAAAACTGCTCCCTCTGTCCTTTGCCTTGACTTTTATATTTGATTCCCCCACCCACCAAGTGGTGGGGCTGAGCACCCTAATGACATGGCCCAGTCAACGCCCTAATCATAACTTAATCATGCCCAGATTAACAGACCAGTTTACAAGCATACGCCAATAACTATTTTTGGAATTCATAATTACATCAAACTGCCAAACTGCTACACCATGCAAGCTCAATTTAACATAAGCCTAAGGTTTTAAGGTATCAACATGGACTCTATCTCTAAGTTGACAATTTATACAAAACTGAATTACTGTTGAAATCAATTTTGTCAGAAATGACTCAATTTTGTTGAGTTAAAACAATTTTTTCTACCATAAACATCTAGCAACATGCTATAAGGAATCATTTAAAAAGGCTATTTTAGAATCATTACAGCTTTTAGAACTTATGAATATCAATTAAATAATGCACTCCATAATTTGGTGGAGACCAGGAGCTTCTTTTTCAAGTGCACAACTCAAATGGTCATCTGTGGTTAATTAAAATATCCCCCAAGTAGCCACTGCAAACTCAAATCATCCTTGGTGAGATTCACCCATTTATTCAGAAATAAATATGAACTGGTCCCATAGTGAGAAAACAGGCATTAGAGCATTGTTAAGAAGAGAAGAAAAGAGATGTAGATTATGAAGTCCCCATGGTCAAATAAAGGTTCCAAAAATGAAACTTGTTTTAAGGCCCTGTATTAGTCAGGTTTCTCTAGTGAAACAGAAGCATCAGAAGATATCTGTAAATAGCATGATGTTTTATAAAATTGCCTCATGCAACCATGGGGATACATGTGTTCAAATTCTGCAAGGCAGGCAGCAACCCCAGAGCTCCAAAGAAGGTTTTTGATGAGTTCCCAGGAGATGCTGGCTGTGTCTAAAGCAGAGATGGGAATACTCTCTCTGAATGCTGAAATCACTTTCCCTTTTAAGGCCTCCAACTGATTGGACGAGACATCATTCGTTGTTGATGGCAATCTCCTTAGTTGATTGTAGATATAACCAGGCATCTGTGCAATCAACTCAATGATCATTAAAGTCCATGAAATGCCCTTATATTACTATTAGCCCAGTGCTTCCTAGACCAAACAACTGGGCACCATTACCTGACTGTGTTGACACATTAAACTAAACATCACACATCCCCAAAACTGAAAAGCACCTGTCTTAAGGTGTGTCAAAACCTCTGTATCATGTCCTTCCCACCCCAACACACATAACCAGGAACTCACAAACTGGGAACAAAAAACAAATTCAACAATAAATCTCCTCAACTCTTCTGGGGTAAACACTCAGCAACCATCTCCCAGAACTTGCTTATTCCTCTCCTTTCCCCTCTTGATTACATATATGCAGATATTTTGCTAATATTTTACAATGAACATTTGCTCTATTTTTTATCATTCATCTTTCTATCCATTCAATCCACTTTGTTTCTGTGTTTTAAAAAATATATTTCTTTTGCAACTTAAATTGCATACATCAATACTCTTCATTACCACACATAACAGTTGATTATTTGACTCTGAGTTGTTTGGCTTTAGGAAAATTTTACAGCTAAATACATTCATCTTAAATTCTTATATTGCACTTATATTTGTCAAAAAATACCATTTAAGCAAAACCTCTATCAAATAGGGCATATTACCATCATAACAGAGATTTCTCTCTCTCCTTCCTAGGTAATCCTAGGAAACATTCTCCATTTACACAGAGGCAACTACTAGGCAATTCTTTATTTTCTCATTGGTTAGTGTTCTCAGTGGTTATTACTCTAGAACTTTACATAATTTGTTTCACACAATAAGCGATCTTTTGTGCATGGCATCTTTGAAAAAATTCAAAATAATGTTTTTGAAACACATCATATCTTTGGGTGTATTAGGATTTCATTATTTTTAAAAATTTTTGTACTATTCCATTTTATAAATACACTGCATATTATTTATAAATTTTTCTTTGATGGACACTTGCAGTATCTCTACTTCTTTGTTAAAGTGCACAAAGCTGAGGTTAACAAACTTGTACAAATCACTTTTGGATCTAGTAATTCGGTTCTCTGGAATACATGATAAAGAGTTGACTTGCTGGCTAATACTAGTTTTAAAAGAAACTGCCCAAATTTTTGTGAATTATCATAGTATCTTAAGTACCTATAATATGCAGGAGAGGTTAGTTTAGCCATGTCAAAACAATCATTCAGTGTTGCTAGAATTCTTTTTCTGGAAGTTCTGGAGTTGTGTAGTAGCAGATTATTGTGGTTTTCATTAGCATTTTCTTGAGAATATACAAAGATAAACACATTAGGGCCATTAAACAGGTAGCCATGATTTTAAAAGAGACTTACTTTTATACAGGATGTTCTCTAAGCACAATGGAATTAAATTAGATGTCAACACAAACCACATATTTGAAAATTTAACAACATATGTTTACCAAATATGTGAGAGAAAATAAATCAGAAGGAAAAAAAATAGATTATATAAAAATAATATTATATTAATAAATTCATATTTATTGTTATATATGCATTAGATATATGAATAAAAATATACTGGTACATAGAGAGAACTTTACATCTGTTAATGCTAATTATGGAAGAGGAGAAAGTTCTATAGACAATGATCAACATTTCTCTTACATTAATCTAGGAAAAGAAGAGTAAAAAGTTCCCAAGAAAGAAAAGCCCAGGACCTGATGGTTTCTCAGGGGAATTCTGTTGATCATTCTCCAATCATTCAAAGATGAATTAACTCCAATTCTTGTCAAAGTTTTCCAAAAAATTGAATAGGAGGGAACACCCCCTAGTTAATTCTATGATGCCAATATCACCCTCATACCAAAATTAGATGAAGTTAATTCTAGAAAATAAAACTGCAGGCCAATATCTTTTTAAAATAAGAATGCAAAATCCTAAACAAAATCCTAGTAAATAAAATATCTAACAACATATTAAGATAATTATATAGCATGATCAAGCAGAATTTATCCCTGGAATGCAATGTTGGTTCCACATACGAATACCAATTAGGGGAGTGGATGTGGCTCAAGCATTTGAGCACCTGCTTCCTACATGGGAGGTCCTGGGTTCAGTCCCTGGTGCCTCCTAAAAACTAAAAAAATAAAACAAAAAGCAAACAAACCAACCAACTCAAGGGAACTGATGTAGCTCAATGGTTGAAGAACAGCTTATCACATACTAGGTTCCAGGTTCAATACCCAGCCTCAGCACCATCAAAAAAATCAATTAATATAGTAAATCACATTAACACAGTGAAAGACAAAACAAAAACAAAAACAAAAAAATCATGTTCATCTCAATTGACATAAAAAGGTATTTGACAAAATCCAGCATTCTTTCTTGATAAAAACTATTTGAAAAATAGGAAGAAAAGGAAACTTCCCCAACACAATAAATAGCAGATATGAAAACCCACAGCTAACATCCTACTCAAGGATGAGTGACTGAAATATCCTCTCTAAGATCAACAAAAAGACAAGGATACCTACTGTCACCACTGTTATTCACCATGATCTTGGAAATTCTTCCCAAAGTGATTAGGCAAGAACAATAAATAAAAGACATCTTTGGAAATGATGAAGTAATACTTAAACTACAGATGACACGGTTTTATATACAGAAAATTCTGAACAAATATGCAAGAAAGCTTTTAGAAATAATAAATGAATCCAGCACAGTGGCAGTGTACCATGACAACACTCAATAATCAATAGTGTTTCTTTCTATATACAAGCAATGAACAATCAGAAGACGTAATCAAGAAAAAACTCCACTCAAAATAGTGACTAAAAAAGCAAATATCAATGAATAAATCTCACCAATGAGGTAAAGGACTTGTACATGGAAAACTAGCAAACATAGCTAAAAGAAATGAAAGAAGATGTACACCAATGGAAGGACATTCTGAGTTCATAGAATATAATACTATTGTTCAGCTGTCAATCCTACCCAAAGTGATTTGTAGATTCAACACAATTCCAATAAAAATTCCAACACCCTTCTTTACAGAAATGGAAAAGCCAATCATTACATTTATATGGAAGTGTAAGGAGTTCCAAATAGCCAAAGCCACCCATAAAAAGAGGAATGAAGTTGGAGAACTCACACTTCCCAATCTTAAAAGTTATTATACAAAGGAACCAACAGCCTTTGTTCAATCTCTTCCCTGGAAAGAATGGAAACAAGGGTTAGTAACACACCATACTTCAGTGATGGTAGGGATTGGGTTCAATGCACCAGGTTGGAAAACCAACAATGGCCATGGCTTGGGCCCACTCACC
>JAQZBX010099502.1:0-11471 GCA_029593785.1 Cabassous unicinctus
GATGGTCTGAGCAGGCAGCTGGTGAGAGGCAATTACCCTGACTGCCCTCACTTGGAAGTCTCCTGAAAATAATGGTTGTAAGACATGAAGGCACCTTGTCAATTATAAAGCCGTCTTCTTGTACCCGGGGTGGATCTGAGTTGCGTCACTTTTTCCTGGGCTGGTTTAGAAATGGGTCCAAGTTCAGGCATGGCTTCATGCTGGGAGGGGAAAGGATATTGTGGATAAACAAGCAGGGGGCAGGCAGAATAGGAGATTAATCCAGCTTTGTGTCCTGAGATGGAGGAAACGGTTCCACTGGGTCTATCTTCAGGGAGGTTGGTTTGCATTTGAGTAAGGAATGGCATTGACCCACACGGGGAGTCCATTTGTTAATTTCATTGTCGACTACCTGAGATGAGCAGGATTAACTTCTGCTGGAAGTTTCTAGAAATGTAGCTGGTGTGGCCGGGACTCATTGACTGCTCCATGGCCTGCTGGAGGGCTTAGGAGGGAGGGAGGAAGGCAGGCTCCCCCTCTAGCCCTTCCCACCAGCACTTGGGTCCAAATGATGGATCTTTGACTGGATCATTAAATGCTGATTAAAGTACTGGAGAAAAGAACAGGAGGAAAAAACCAACATCGAGTGTTGTACATACACACACTCTCAGCCCAGGCCCCTCCTTCCCTTTTCGCAAGCTGCCTCTGAGTTCGTTCCAACCCTCCATTGGAAATGCTATAAAAGGCCAGGTTAATTAAGTCCTATATATTACCAGCGCAAACACTTCCAACTTTATTCCAGCACTCGGTGAGTGAGGAGGAGGCCAGGCAAGGTCCAGGCAGCTCAGGGTAATAAAACAGAAGACTCAATTACCTTGTACATTTGCAGTTTTTATAAAATCATTTAAAGTTCTACCAGTGAAAAGCATGGTGGAGAGGGATTGGAATCCTGAGACCCAGCAGGAGCTGAGGGAACCAGGTAGCTTAGAATGGCCGTCTTGGCTATCCCCCTACCTCCAGGCAGGGTGCCCGCCTTCCCCACAATGGCTCGAGGCAAATTATGAAGGAAGGAGAAAGGGCAAGGGGACACCCCAACCATGCATTGAGCATGCTCTGGGTCTGGAGTACTAATCTGGTGCTTTGTACAATTCACTTATTTTATCCTCACAATGACCTGGAGTTAGGTATTATACCCATTTACAGATGAGAAGACTGAGGTAGCCACAATGGGTCTTTGATGCCCAACCAAGAGGCACCCAAAATCCAGAACCTTTTCTCTTTCACCTCTTGTACTCCAATTTCCACCCCTCCCTAGTAAGCTACCAGGCCCAGCATGGCCCGGTGTTAAGGGGATGGACTCTGGAGACCCACCACTTCGTAGCTATGTGCCCTTGGGGAGGAAATTACTTAACTTTTCTAAGCCTTCATAGTCTCTTCATCTGTGAAAACAACATTAGTACCTTCCTCACAGCATGGTTGCGAGGACAGAATGGGGCAATGTTGTGTAAAATGCTCAGCCCAGAGCCTTACGTATGATACATATTGGTTATTATGATTATTACACGAGCTATACTTCATCTTGTTACGACCAAGTCACTACATTTCCAGAGCAAAAGGTATACAAGTGGTGCTGGTATGCGAAAGAGAAGGGCCGGAGGAGCTCCCCTGGCTGCTTCCTTTATATCACGAGTGGATCCTCCCATTTCTGAGTCTCACTGAAGGGCGGGGAACCTCTTTCCTATTGGGGAATTCTTTTTACTCCCCATAGGGCCAACAAAATCGTTACATGTAAGTTTAAAATGCCTTTATTTTTTTCTTCAATAAATAGAAATTGTTCAATATGCCTGCTCCTTAAAAAGGGGAGTATAAAACTTCAGTTCAACTGCAGCCCCCAGAGGGAGAAATTATTCTCTGGGCTGTAGCCAGAGGAACCCAGAGCAATGTTTCCCAGAAGACTAGAGAGAATTAGGCCCAAAGTTCCCACATTTTGATCAAATCTCTCCAGGCCTCAAGGGGAGGACAACGGTGGGGGTGGGGCTGAAAGGCCATGAAGTTGGAGATGAGTGGGGGAGACTGCGCCTGCTACAGGGCAGACTCAGACCCCGTATGTGTTGACCGAACAAATGACACCACAACGTCCTGGGGCACCTCTCAGATGCTCCTGTGTGGAAAATTTCCTCTGAGCTGGGCTGATAAGGAAGACTATGTTTTCCAAAAATGATGACAGTAATATTTCCAGGCCTGCCTGCCCTCCTAGAGCCTTGTCACTCCCCTCTCAAGAGGTGCAGTCTACTTGCCCTCCCCTTGAAATCAGGCGGGACTCTGTGGCTGCCTCAACAAATCAAATGTGGCAGATGTGACCGGCCGTGTGGTCTTATGACTTCTCTGAGGAGAAGTCATAAGAGGCAATGTGGCTTTCACCTGGCTTGCTCTCTCTCAAGACTGTCAACCTTGGAATCTAGCCACCATATTGTGAGGAAACCAAAGCTATATGGAGAGGGCACATTAGATATTCTGATCGAGGTCCCAGCTGAGGTCCCAGCCAACAGCCATTATCGGCCACCATACGTGACTGAATGAGATTTCAGACAATTCCAGCCCCCAGTGGTTGAGTCAACTTCAGCCTTCAAATCTCCCAGCTGAAGCCCATATATCATGGAGCAAAGACAAAGCATCCCTGTTGTACCTCTCTGAATTCCTGACCCACAGACTCTATAAGCATAATAAAGAGTTGTTTTGCAACACTAAGTTTGGGGTAATTTTTAACCTAGCAATAGATAACTGGAATAGTCAAATATACCTTTCAATGCCAGGTTCAGTTCTGGGGGTGGCCATGTAAGAGTCACTGACCAACTGAAGAAATTCCCAAGGATTGTAATCCTGGTGGGGAGGGGCCTGGAAAC
Organism: Cabassous unicinctus; assembly: GCA_029593785.1. Classification (NCBI taxonomy): domain Eukaryota; kingdom Metazoa; phylum Chordata; class Mammalia; order Cingulata; family Chlamyphoridae; genus Cabassous; species Cabassous unicinctus. The sequence continues at coordinate 2,883 of JAQZBX010099502.1, forward strand.
ACTGACCTAAGATGTTGAAAGCTGGCCATGACCTTCCCATCCCTGAGGGAGGAGAGGACCTATTCTGGGGCAGCCATGTGGTACCGTGGGAAAGGAGTAGGCTTCAGAGTTAGATGACCCTGGGCCCCACCTTTCTTTGCTCCCCTCTCACTAGCTGTGTGACTTGGACAAGCCAGTCAAGTTCTCTGACCTCAGGGAGGGATAATAATGTCTCTTCTTGCAGGATGTTTTGTAAAGATTAAATAAGAATAATACAATGACTTATTGGGTACATAGGCTCTCATAAAAGGTCTATTTGTTACAAGGAATAGAAACCCATTCAAACTTACAAATAAGTAGGAGATATTTATGAAAAGGAAGCTGCAAGACATCTCTTCTGGGTTAAGGGTGGGAAGGAGAAATAAAACATAATTTTCCTCACCTCAGGGTTTTAATGTGTATAAAATAGCATAAAGAAGTAACTGTGAATTCAAAGTCTTGTCTTTACTAATAGCAGAAAATACCAATAACTACCAAAGGAGGGGCTGCAGTCAGGATCTGAGGCCAAGTTAAATCTGGATCCTGGACTTGCTCATGAAGAGAATCAAGAATGCAAAACTAAGCCAAGGAAGCCTGGAGGAGCACAGGCCTGCCTTAATCATGTGGTTGTTCACAAAATGGTGGAAGAAGGGAGCACGGAGATCTGGCTGGGCCCACCAGAGACAGCTCTTGCCTGGGCTTCTAACCAAGGATGTGGGAGGTGGATTTGGAGAGCTTCTAAGGAAGAAGAGGCCAATCTATACCCAAGCAGACCTTCAACACATTAGCCCCACCACTGGGGAAAAGGGTCTCAGAGAATGTTGGGCGCCCATTCATGTCACCAGCCAGATAGCTGATCTCCCTCCCATAAGGAGACAAGGAAGAGTGGGGAGGGGAGCTGAAACTCCCCTCCCAGCACATGCCCCAGGTTAGTTCCTTTCTCCATGGGCACAGGTGGGAACCAGAGGACGAGGAGAAGATTCTTCTAATAACATTCAAGAGCAGGGATCCAAGTTTAGCTTCTCTCCACATGGCTACTTCCCTCTGAAGACCAGCATTTGCTGTTTGCTCAGCAGCATACACATGGCCCAATGTGACCACCTGTGTTAGGTTCTTAGGCTGCTTAAAGCAGATATCATGAAATGCATTGGCTTTCCCCCAACCCCCCTGAGATGGCTCCCTTGTCTGTTTGCTCATTGTTTTTGCTCATTGTCTGTTTGTTTCTTCTTTAGGAGGCACCGGGAACCAAACCTGGGATCTCCCATGTGGGAGGCAGGCGCCCAATTGCCCGAGCCACATCCACTCCCCTGCATTGGCTTTTTTGTTTTGTTTTGGCTTGGTTTGGTTTTTTTGGTTTATTTTTTGTTGTAGTTGTTCTTTTGTGCCTTGGCTTTTAACAATGGGAATTTATTAGCTTACAAGCTTACAGCTTTGAGACTATGAAAAAGACCAAATCAAGGCATCAACAAGATGATGCTTTCTTCCTGAAGACCAGCTGCCAGTGATCCTGGACTCTTCTGTCACATGGCAAAGCACATGGCGGCATCTGTTGATCTCTGCCTTCTCTTCCAGGTTTGGTTATTTTCAGCTTCTTGCTTCAGTGGCTTTCTCTCTCTGTATTCATCCCATTTATAAAGGAGTCCAGTAAGAGGATTAAGATCCATCCTGAATGAAGTGGGTTACACCTTAAATGAAGTAGCCTCATAACAAGATCCTACATACAATGGGTCCACACCCACAGGAATGGATTAACTTTAAGAACATGCTTTTCTGGGGGGTACATACACTTGCAAACTGCTACATTCTACCCTCTGGACCCCAAAAAGACATGTTCTTTCCATATGCAAAATAAATTCATTCTACCATAGTATCCTAAAAGCCTTAAATCATTTCAGAAACAATGTTTAGTATAAAGACTCGTCAAAATCCATTATAGGTGTGGTCCGTCCTGGGGCACAATTCCCCTCAGTATGTGGACCTGTGAAACCTGGAGAACAAGTTATCTGCTTCCAATACACAAAGGAGGGACAGTCATAGGATAAACATTCCCATTCCCATAGGGAGAAATTAGAAGGAAAACAGGGGTCCCTGGTTCCAAACAACTCTAAAACCCTACAGGGCATACTCCCTTAGATTTTAAGGTCTGAGAGGCGTAGAACAATGTTTTGTCCTCCAGGCCTGACAGAGTTGTGCCCATCCTTTCCCAGTGCTTGCGAAGTGACTAAGCACTCCTTGAATAATGGGGTGCTGCTCTCCCCAAATACTGGGGTGAAGTTTCCACCCTCATCAAGCATTGGGATGGTGGCCAGACTCTCTGCAATCCCCCAGGCATCTGAGAAACCTGGGGTGGTAACACTCTTCCTGAATAAGGGGGCTGAAGGCCCACGCTCTTCAAGTGCCAGGGTATACTCACCCTTTCCACACACATTTGTGGGCTTGCTCTCTTGGCCCGACAAGATGTCTTCAGTCCAGACCTCAGATTCCATGGTTCTACCTTTGAAGTCATTTTTCCTTGAATCTGTCCCTTTTAGTCCAGACTGGCAGTGGTTCCATTCACACAGATCTCAAAAAAAAACTTGGTTTCACAGGTAGTACACAGGGGTCCAAGCCATTAGACAAAAGAACTTTCCACAGATCCTTTCTGGATAACTGCATTTCCAATCCTGAAATGGCTGACTGGATCCCTGTTCAGTTAAACTTTCACATGGAATACTATACTGTGAGGATTTGCTTTCTAAAAGCTCAGAATTTTCCAAATCATCAATTTTTGGTTTCTTTGTGCCCAGGAGTCCAGTCCTCAGCTCATCCTTTCCTCTCGCATTTTACTATAAGCTACAAAAGAAAACTGGCTGTGCTTTCCACATTTAGCTTGCAAATATCTCCAGCTAAATATCTAAACACGTCACTTTCAAATTCTGCCTTCCATCTGACTTCAAGACTCAATTTTGCCAAGTTATTTGGCACTTTAAAACAAGAATTGCCTTTCTTCCAATTTGCAATGACAAAGTCATCATTTCTGTCTAAGGCAACATTAGGTGTACCTTCAGCATCCATATTTCTGCCAACAGTCTCTTCAAAGCAATCTAGGCCTTTACTATCAAGCACCTCACAATCCTTCCAGTCTCTACCCATTACCCAATTACAAAGCAATTTCCACATTTTTGGTATTTGCAGTAGCAGCACCCCACTCTCAGTACCAAAATCCATTTTAAATTCCCAGGCTGCTTAATGCAGATACCATGAAATGGGTTGGCTTTTAACAATGAGAATTTATTAGCTTACAAGCTTATAGTTTTGAGGCCATGAAAATGTCCAAATCAAGGCATCATCAAGTCAATACTTTTTTCCTGAAGACCAGCTGCCAGTAATCCTGGACAACTCTGTCATATGGCAAGGCACATGGCAGTATCTGCTGGTGTCTCCCTTCTCTTCTGAGTTTCATTGCTTTCCGCTTCTGACTTCCATGGCTTTTCCTGTATTCATCCCATTCATAAAGGACTCCAGTAAGAGGATTAAGACCCACCCTAAATGAGGTGAGTCACACCTTAACTGCAGTAGCCTCATCACAAGATCCTACTTACAATGGTTACATACTCACAGGAATGGGTTAACTTTAAAAACATGTTTTCTGCGGTATATACAGCTTCAAATCACCACATCACCCCAGCCACAATGGATGATGTATATGACATGACCTCTAAAAGACCTTTCAACATTGAATTTCTGTGAAGTCAGCTGTAACCTACCGCAATCAGTGAGTTGCATCTCATACTCTCAGGAGCCTTCATGAAATCGTTTCCCTTCTTCATGACTTTGAAAGAATCTTGCAGCCTAGGCAAGGAAAGAAGAGAAAGAACTATTATTCATTGACCAACAAAGATATATCATGCCCTGCAGTAGGCCTTTTATATCCATTATTTCTGACCCTTACATAATCCACACAGTAATCAGTATTATTATCTCCACTTTACAGAAGAAGAAATTGAGTCTCTGTAAGGTTAAGTAGCATGTCTGATACAACCCAGCTGCTTATTGGTAGACCTGGGACTCAGGTTACAATTATTTGGTTCCAAAGCACATGCTTCTTTGTTGTACCATACCACTTCCTTCTTCATTTACAATCTTTGTACTTTTATTATTTTTCTTGCTTTATTGCACTGGCTAGGACCTCTAGGACAATGTCTTTGTCTCAGTCCTACCTCCAGAGGAAGAACATTCAACATTTTGCCATTAAGTAGGTTTGCTGAAAGGGTTTTGTAGATAACTTTCATTAGATTTAAGGAGTTTCTTAGTTCACTAAGGATTTTTATTCATGATTATGTCTTATTTAAATGATTATATGGTTTTTCCCCCTTTTATTCTGTTAATGTGATGACACATACCCTTATATTATTGGATTAAACCAAACTTGGTCCTATTATCCTTTTAATATAATCTCCAGATTTGGTTTGAAAATATTTTGTTTTGGATTTTTTTTTCAATTTTCTTTTTAATCAATCAAGAAGTCCCCCTTCTATCAAGTCCCCAAAATTGTGCTATGGTTCACTCAACATTCTCTTGTCTAGCAGTTGTGGAGGTGGTGTTTTTGACCATTACCAGTGCAGCAATCTGTGAGTGCACCCAATCATGTTTTCCTGGGCTTCCCAGGATAGAGGGACAAATGCATTCTGAGCATTAGCAAGTTAGAACTGCTACCAGTAACTCCCCCAAAAAGTTCAAAGGAAAGTCAAATTCATCCCCAGGATAGAGTCCTTTAGGATTGGATGATTAGGGTATGGCGTTGGCCGAGCCATCTCTCCCATCTCACCCCACCCATCCTCCACTCCTCTAGTGTAGTCCCCTGGGCACCTTCTTCTTTATTCCTATTCAATTTCCCAAGCTGAGCAGACTTGTGAGCTCACTTTGGCAATGGTCATGCCTATTGTGCTTTCACGTTTCTTGCTTGTTCATTTCCCCCTAATGACCAGCAGCCTCTAGCAGGCTAGGCTAAGGGCTGGAGTCTGGGGATAAGCAGGGAGCTTATGGGGCAGTGAGGGGTTGTTTGTTGACCTCAGAAGGATCTCACGTGTGCTTATGCTGGAGTGACAAATAGATAGTGTAGCCTCAGCAGTGGCTTAAGTAAGGTGCCAATTTGGGGTTTGCCCAGCTGTTTACCACTCCTAAGGGAGCCTACTTCCTTCCTGACAGTTTCAGAAAGACTGTAAAGGGTGGGATTGTTGGGCTGTGCCTCTGAGCTCATCTCACCTCTTGTGGGATCCCCAACTTGCAGCCCCTACTCTCCATCTGCCTCCTCTGCTGGGACTCCTCCCCAGAAGAACAGCCTTCCCTGAGCTCTGCCTCCTTCTGCAGGGTGGCTGCCTGCAGGTCCTGGCAGTACTGCCCTCCATCTGGCCACCTAGCTGAGGACAGCAGAGGACACAAGCAGCTGACAGGCCTTTCCGCCAGGGTCAAAGGCTGCTGCCTACTCTCTCAGGAATTGGCTTCTCAACTAGAACAGGAACCTGACACTTGGGGAGGAGCCGGGGCCCAGCTGGGCACTGAAGGGGTTAAAAGAATGTGGTGGAAGATGGGAGAATGGGGGTGAGGGGCACTGCTGGAGAAAAGCTAGCCTTGTGCATGGATAATTAGAACTGAACATCAGTAAACAATGCCTTTTCCCCTCATTAGGGACAAATCTGTATGTATAATGCGCCTATTTTCTCTTTCATTAACTTATAAATGGCCACTGCTTTAAAGCCATTTAACCAGCAGTTTTGACTTGCCCGTCAGCTGATGTGTCTTCTCCCCTCCTACAGAGACAGAGGTGCCGCTTCAGCACAGAGCTGGGGAGAGAGGCTGGGGGCAGGGGGGGCGTCGCTCTGAGATGCCACAGACTGAACTGCAGCAGCTTCCTGAGGGAGTAGGGAGAGGCGTGGGAGCCTGGCCCTGCCAGCCCCTTGCCCTCCCCTCCTCTCAGCTGTGTCCGAGGACTAAGTCCCCTTCTCTAAATTGTTTTGTCCTTGAGTAGCTTGAGGAGCCTGACTCTTCCTTTAAATGGGGAGCCCCTGAAAATGTACCCAGCAACAAGCTGGGGCTGGAGATCCCAAAGGTAAGATATCATGTCCGCCCTCATGAATCACACAGTCCAGTAGAGAGACCAGCACATACGTAAATGTGAAGAAGAAACACTGTAAGAGAAGATCACCCAAAGTGGGAATCTCTACTGAACGCCAGGAAGGCTTTGCAGATGAGAGTGTCTCCTCCCTCAGTCTGGAATCTCCTCCCTGGAAGAGATACCATGTCTCCCTCTTCGGGCTAGGTCATTCATTCATGGATACTGACCATGCCTCTCTCCTCAGACAAGGAGGTCCCCTGGAGGCTAAGACCAGGTCTCTTCCATCAGACTGGAGGCCCTCAAGATTAGGAACTATTGCTCCCAGCAGACTGAAAAATCCTAAGAGCCAGGGATCTGTCCCAGAGCAGGGCCTTCTCTTCTAGTCTTTCACTGGCTAAGTCCCAAGACCCTGGATAAGGAAGGGGCTTTGTCACTGCAGCAGCTTCCCTGCATCTCTACCTCCTCCGGGACTCGTGTATTCCATCCAGTCCCTGATGCCTGTCTAGTCCTGTGCCAGGATGTGGGAGGGGTGGGGATGATACTGAAGGGAGAGAAGACATAACCCCTGCCCTCAGGAGTACCCCCAGGCTTTTCTATATCGCAGTGATGCTAATCCACACAAAGCAAGGGTAAGACAAGAGAAAGGGGATGGAAACCCACACTCAGCAAGCACCCACTGTGGCTGCAGGGCACATGCACACTACTTGATCTAGTATCCCACATAAGAACCCACAATCCCACAGTCCCAGGAGGGTGGCTAATATTTTCCCCATTTTCCAAATGAACAGCTGGAGACCCAGAGAGGTAAAGCAATTCACCAAGGTCATACAGCCAGTCAGTGGTGGAACTGGGAATTGAATGCAATCTGTCAGCTCTCAAGCCCAGGCTCTTTCCACCACATCTGTCACTCAAGTGAGTCAAAGAGCCTTGTGCATAGCAGAGGCCAGAAGAGAAGAGGAAGAGCGGTGAGAGTGGGAGTCAGGGCAGTCCTGCGGGAGAGGAGCCTCTGCTGGACCAAGACAGCAGGAAAGATGTGGAGAGGCCAAGGGTGTTCTCAGAGTCTTCTAATGGGAAGCTGGGGAGAGCCCACTTCTGAATCCCGCCTGTGCCTTCCCTAGACAGGAAATGTGGGGAATCCTCAGGCTGGGGGAAGTACCTTGCTCATAAACCCAGTTATTCCTCAAAAATGCCATCTCCTGATAACATTTTAACTATAGACTGTCTTCTGATTGATACTAGCAGCAGCCTGGATATTAGCAGCAGCATCAGGACCATTAGCATTGTGGTAATTCCAAAGAATTGGAAACAACCCGAATAGCCATCCATAGATAGAAAAAGAAAATATGGTCTGTCTATCCATACGTAGAACGCGCCATAGCAGCTAAAAGGGAAGAAGCAGACCCATGCGAGCTTGACGTGGCTAACTCACCAAGACACGCTGCCAAGTGAAAAAAACAGCTTGCCTTTTGATGTATTCAGGGTGAAAACGTCTACCTTATGAGAGACCGCCAAAGTGCTTTCAGTGGTTCCATTTTTGCACCAAAGGGTCTGTAACACACACCTCAGGCTGTGGTTGCCTCTGATGGGGCATGGCTGTAACCCAGATGGGAAGTGACCAAAGAGGACTTTGGCTTTTGGAGGGTGACCACCTGGCCAGGTATGCCAGGATGGCCTCTGTTGCTGGTGTAACTTATTACATCACTGGTTTCCGCTCACAAGAGTGTCCTGGTTTAGGTGATAAATTATATAATCACCCTATTTATCTGTAGTGGGTACTGTTTTGCAAAAAGCAAGTATTAATTTATCACTGGTGTCATTTCAAATAGTGTAGAAGGTAGAAGGTAAAGTTCTCCTCTCGCCCTTCAGCCCTCCAGTCCCACTCCTCAGAGGTAACTATTGTTAATAGTTTTCTAGCAGCCTTCCGGAAACTGTAAATGCATATACAAGGACATAACCTTAAAACACAGAGAGAGAGAGACATAAGGAATTAGGTGGTACACAGTGTTCTGAAACTTGCTTTTTCCCCTTAATTCTGTCTGTGTCGGGATCATCAGGAGAACCTGATTAACACGTCCATCTGCAGGTCCCACCTAGGGAGATGCAGAGTCAGTCAGTTGGTGGTGGGGCCATGGACGTACATTTCTGACAAACTTTCTGGGTGATTCTTTTTTTTTTTTTTTAACAAATCAATTTGATACATATTAATAAAGCATACAATTCATCCAAAGCGTACAATCAATGGTATTTGGTATAATCACACAGTTGTGCCTTTATCACTTCAATCATTATCAGAGCATTTTCATTATTTCCATAATAATGATAATAATAAACAAAGAACAGACAAACAAGAAAATTCTTGGGAAACAGATGTGGCTCAGGCGACTGAGCTCCTGCCTGCCACATGGGAGATCCAAGTTCGGTGCCCCGTGCCTCCTGGAGAAGACGAGCAAGATGGCAAGCAGACGCGACAGGCTGGC
>JAQZBX010099503.1:0-11448 GCA_029593785.1 Cabassous unicinctus
TTCTCCTCCCTCCCTACCTCAATCAATTACTGGCCTAATCATTTCCTGCAGTTTAGCCAAGGACCTAGACAAAATCCAGCTACAAAAGGGTTTAGGACACACACACACACACACACACACACACACACTCACACGAGGAAGGGTTCCGTTTTTTTGTTTATTTGTTTTCCCTCTGATCTAAGCCAGATCAGCAAACCTGGAATTTAAATTGCAAAAGCTCCAGAGGCAGGACTTTGGCCCTTGGCAGGGGCAGGGTTTAGCATGAGGCTGAAGGGCTCCTCCCTTGAGTGTACCCCTCCCAAAGACCAGGGAGTGGCTAGAAGTGGAAAAGAATGCAAAAGTATGAGTACAAATTGCTAGGGTTTGGACTTAAGAACTTGGCTGCCCCATTCTGCTGCTCTCTCCATCAACGCCAAGGACGAAAGGGGTTTCAGGCAGAGTGTCTCAGCTCTGGACTGTCCATGCATAAACCTTGGTCATCGTGGTGGATTTCTGAGACTCAAACTGGGTGCAACCATGAACTCAATGAGCAGATAGAAAGAATGGGGCTTAAAATGTACAGGGTTCCTGTTTGGAATAATGGAAGTATTTAGGTAATGAATAGCATTGTGAACTCAATTTGCAGCTCTGAAATATATATCTGAATGCGATAAAAAGGGAAATGTTAGATTGTATATATGGTAACAGAATAAAAATAAAAATAAAACCCATAGAACTATAGTACACAAACAATGAACCCTAAGTTAAACCATGAACTTCAGTTAATAATACAATTACAAAAATGTGCTATCATCAGTTGTAACAAATGTCCCACCCCAATCCAAGATGTTGGTGGTGGAGTGGTGTATGGGAGTCCTGTATTTTATGTATGATTTTTCTGCAAACCCACAACTTCTCTAATAAAGAAAAAAGGAATGGGGCGGGGAGCAGATGTGAAGCCGGCTAGTGTAACAGGGAATCAATAGATGGATCTGGAATCTGGCAAGAAGTCCACGTGGATATCAACACCCCCAAGATGGCTGCTGGAAGACCCTCACAAGATTTCTGCCATTCAGAATGAGGTTCCCTCTGGAAGCCAGGAGAAGCCCTGGATATTCTCCAGGGACATTATCATTGGGCCCACCTGGGGGATTGATGGGTGTGGTAATCAAAACAGCAAACAGCTGGGACTCCTCCCATGCCATTAGCAAAGGGGCGGAATAATTAATGGTTTAAAAGCAGGCGCAAAAGTCCCACTTTCCCACTTTCGTTCCTCTTGGCTTCAGCGCCCTGTTCTCGCCGTGTCCCCGCCACATGGATCAACACGCAAGTAAAACCTGGGCATTTATAATCTACAGCAAAAGGATACAGATTAAAATCAACAAAAGAAAAAGGTGCCTAGGGCAGAGACCAAGAGAAGCCAGGTGCAAGCCTCCAGCTGTCCTTTCCTGGGGTAGTCCTGCGGACAGCGCTGAATTCTCCCAGCAACTGCATGTGACAAAAAGTACAAAGTATTGCCAACCGAGGAAGCTCACCCCAGCCTCGTCTGGGGTTTTTAGTGGGGACCAGTTGTGTAGGCATGGAGTGCCCTTCTGAGTCACGTTAACTGCTCAGCCTCCAGCCCCCCAGAGGTCAGACTGATTCGGCCTGGCCCAGAGTCCCAGGTAAACAAAGGGCACATTCACTGTAAATCACAGCGTCAGCATAAACCATCTGGTGTGCCCAAGGCCCCAAGTAACAAAGACACTCTTAGCAAGCAGAACATTCCGGGCTCTTAGAGGGATCTCCCAGCCAAGGGCCAGTCTTTTCTTTGGCATGTGCAGGGTTTGAGCACCCCAAGCCTGCTGATTTTACCCTTTACTGCACGGAGCTCCTGCTTGTAGACATGAAGTTACACTGAGTTGGATTCCAAAGTGTGAGGCAAAAAAACACATGTAATCAGTTATCCTTGAAAATCCTTCTGGAAGAAAAGTCATCCCGCAGAATCCGAGTACAGCCAGGCTTCCCTCCAGGGCACAGTTGGCTTACATTGAGGCTATATTTATGTGGAAAACACAGGTCTATAAACTCTAGGCTGGCTCTCAGCTGGTGAGACGCTGGCACTGGGGACACCCTTGGAAGCCACATCCCCAGAAGGGCCTCTTGTGCCCGTCCCAGGGCTTGTGCTCCTTGAGAGGTGCCTCCTCCGATAAGATCATCAACAACATGTAAATTGTTCTTCCTTTTTTTGCCAAGTACAAATAATATAATTGTCATAAGTTAAATGCGTTTTTGGTTCAACTCCCCTCCAGGAAATGTGTCCTCTTCTTGGGTGGAGTAAAGATTAATAATAACAGTTAACACTTAGTGGATGCACAGCTCTTTGCTTTACAAGTATCAGCCCACTTAATTTTCACACTAACATTCTGAGATGGGGTCTGCTCTCAATTACTACCTTCTACTGGCTCTCAGAAGACAAAACTATGGAATTATTATCAACCCAAAGGCAAAGAAGGACACATCAGTGCCCCTGCAGAATTCTGTCACTAGCTACCAGCTGTGCAAACAGACATAAGGAGAAATGGAATTGGCTCAAATATTGGTCTTACAACCAGAACAGGAGCTGTGAGAAAGAGACAGAAAAAAAGAAAGAAAGGCACCCTGGTTGAACTGGAGGAACTGAATTCCTAGTGATTTCCTTGAGAGGAAGATTGAGGCTGTAGAGGCCAGGAGACAGATTTGAAAGGGAAAGAAGATTTTGCTCTCCTACCAGCCTCATGTTCTGACGCTCTGGGTCTTCTAGACCCACCTGTCACCGATGAGGGGAGGTGACTTAGATGAGGGCAGCTAGCACAACCTCGAGAGTAAACTGGAGTGGCCTGGTGCCCAGGCAAGTGGCCATCGAGAGGCTCTCTCTCCCTGAAGCCCCAGTGAGGGGGACCCCACGAGCAGCTACAGAAGACTTGTTGAATTTGAGAGGCCAGGAGGATAAGTTCAGTAGAACAGGGCTGAGCCCTTTCGGATTGTCCTTGAGTTTCACAGTGACCCTGTAATTATAGGTGGGGGTGCAGGCATGACCTGAGCCTTGGGGTAACAGACCCAGACCATCCTTGGAGCTGGGGTCCCAGAGCCAAGCAGGACAGCCATGGATGGATCCCCAACTGGCTTAGACGGACAAACAGGAGGCATTGGGTGGAGGGTGGGAAGGCTCATCGAACAACACTTTTGGCAAAGTGGGGCCTTAGTGAGTTCCTATCCCTCACTATGGGGGACCCACAAGGCAGAATCTGCAAATGTGCTCCAGGTCTGTGTCAGTCAAGAGCCCATCAGGACACAGAAACCACATGTTATTCTAACAGAGGAAATGTAATATAAAAATTTATTAGCTAGGTATTGAAGAACTGAAAGGGCAAAAAAAACTCTAACGTATCAGGGAGATAACATTGCAGGAAGCAGCCCCCACTCCTAATAAGAGGTTGGAATTATTATTTTTTTTAAAGACAACTAAATCTTAGAAGAGGGACCCAGTGAGCCAGGCACGCAGACCTCTAAGGAGGTGTCTCCAAGGGGATATGATGCAGCTGGCTCTGCCTGCTCGGGAAACTGCAAACTGGCTCCAGCTGCTACCGCAGGAAGGAACTGATGACGTCGGGGTAGAGAAGCTATGCAGGGTGATGCCCACAGGGACAGGAAGGGGACCCTTCCTCCTCCTGCTCCAGCTCCTCAGTGTCCCCTCTAGTCTCCCCTATGGTCAGAGTCCAACACGGAGACAGCAGGCAAAGCAGAAATGTGGTTACAGAGCTCCAACGCCAGCGTCACAGGGGGTTTGAAGCTGAAAGTCCATAACTTGATAACCGGCAAAGTCCGGCCCTCTGGCTACTCTGCATGCACACATCCTCTACACACATGTGAACCTGTGTACAACAGTAAAAATAACTGTTTCTACATAGGCAGATGAAACAAGCTTCATACAAAGGAAGACACCCTCACCCCTCCCCAAAGTGAGAAGATGCAAAGTTGGACAATCATCGCTTCCATCCTCGGAGACAAAAACACTATCCATGTCCAAGTCCTGCTAATTACTCCTTAAATGCAGTCACCAACCCAAGTGAAAATGCTACTGCCTAAAGAATGACGTTAACCTCCAGTTCATATAAAATAATACGGGAATAATCAAAAGGGGAAGGAAGAGAGAGAAGGAAGGAAGAAAATATGCATCATGCAGCAGGAGCCCAAATTCCCCCTTGGCGACCGGGACCACTAATCCCATCAGCAGAGTGACTCCCCTTCTTTGCCTGTTGGTTCAGTGGCCTGAGGAGCCCAAAAGAAGCCAGGTGGGATTCTCAACTTTCAATTCAATAGAACAAGTGTTGTGCCCCTTGGGGAAAGCATCCCCTCCTTGGGAACTGAGCCATCACACCAGTGGAGGTCAAAGATTCTGCAACAGGAAGCAAAAATTCTGTGAGTGGGTTATTAGGTGGAATTAGAGAAGCCACTCTCATTCCACCCTTTGATTCCTAGATCTATGTATTCTGGCCATGGGAGACAAAACTCCATCCTACTTTCAGGGAGTTATCTCCCAACTGGGGCCATAAATAAGTCTTCAGTAGTCCATTCAATCATTCTATTGGACCAGCTGTTTCTGGGTAATGGGGTATGTGGTACAGCAGAGAATTCCACGAGCATGAAACCATTGCCACACTTCTTTTTGCCATGAAATGAATTCTTTGATCAGAAGCAGCGTTATACCATGACAGTGAATATGGCATTCAGAAAGCCCACAGATGATGTTCCTGGCAGCATGTGTCTCTTCCAGTGAGGACAAATCTCTGTCCGCTCCAAAGTAATCAACCTACTATCGGGTTGCCTGGTCCCCCGGGAATGGTACAGTCTCTGCTCTTGGCAGGCCAGGCACGCAGCAGTGGCATTATTGAGGTCAGCCCTGGGGACGGGAAGGACATGTTGGTTTTGAGCCCCTGCCTCGCTTCCATCTCTGCCACCATGACCACTCTGTACATAGGCTCATTGAGCAAACACCAGGGCAGCTGGAGAAAGCTGGTAGGTGGATATCCAGAGAAACTCTCTTCCTTCACTCTCCTATCGTTTTGTCCATCTGATTATTAAAAGCCTTCTCTGTGATGGATGCCCTTTGGGGACAATTCACCTTGAAAGCAAATATCTTCTCATTCTGTGCCCATTCTGAGAGGTCAAGCCACTTATTTCTTTCCCACATATCTTTGTCGCCCATCTTCAAATCCTGTTCTCTCCAAATCTCTGACTATTCAGCTAAAACAGGTATCAGCAAATATTTTCTATAAAGTATATAGGGAAGCAGATATGGCTCAAGCGATTGAGCTTCCATCTACCATATGGGAGGTCCAGGGTTCGATTCCAGGGGCCTCCTGGTAAAGGCAAGCTGGCTCGCCTGGCGAGCTGGCCCAAGCAGAGATCTGGCCCGCGCAGAGTGCTGGCCCACGCGGGATTGCTGGCCCTCACGGAGTGCTAGCCCTCACGGAGAGCTGGCGCAGCAAGATGACGCAACAAAAAGAGACACAGAGGAAAGACAATGAGAGACACAGCAGACCAGGGAGCTGAGGTGGCGCAGGGGACTGAGCGCCTCTCTCCCACTCAGGAAGGTCCCAGGATCGGTTCCAGGTGCTGCTTAAAGAGAAGATAAGCAGACACAGAAGAACGCATGCAAATGGACACAGAGAGCAGACAGCGAGCAGAAAAACAACGGGGCAGCAGGTGTAGGAATAAACAAATAAATCTTTAAAAATATAAATAAAAAATTAAGTATATAAGTATTAGGCTTTGCAGGCCATACGTTGTCAGTTGCAACTACACATCTCAACTTCTGTAGCATGAAATCAGCATAGACAATAAGTAAACAAACGGGTGTGACTATGTCCCAATAACATCTAGTTTACAAAAACAGATGGTGGCCAGATTTGGCCGCGGGCCTGTGGTTTGCACAACCACTCAGATAAAACTTTAGCAACTGCCCGTGAGTTACTGTAGAGCCATAATTCTGGTCTTCTGTCAGTCCAAACAAAGTGGAAAACCAAATGTTTTGCTTGAACTCCTGCCCACTGGAAGGATTCCCCTTCACCAATGTCCTTCAAGGCAACCCCGAATGGGGCTGTTGCTGCAGGCATTCACCTCCAGTCAGTCCTGGAAGATCATGCTCAGCCATCTGTTAACCAGGTCTGAGATTTTTCCTCCTCAGTCAAATGCTTGGGAGGCATTTCCCACAGGCTATAGGTGTGGATCAAAGGAGAGGAGGCACTGCTCATGCAAGTTCCTCACGCTCAAGCACATTCCCTCTTGATGATGGATAGTGCCACACATGCTGACCTACGGTTGATGAGTCCAAGAACACCCACCTTCTCATCGGACACTCTAGAGGATGCTGAGGTGTTCAACAAGATCCCCACCTTCAGGACAGAGGCGCTCCTTCCCCAGCTGCGGAGAGTGCTGCCTGCTGACGGCTCACAGCTGAATCACTCTCTGAGCCTGGCACTCAGCAGCAGGGAGCCACCTCACAAAAAGATGTGACTCTGCCCTGGGGAAAGCCTGCAGCCAATGACTGGTCAATGCAGGGGTACGATGGCTGGACTCCCTTGCCTCACACAGGGACATCGCTGATGAGCCAACCCCATTCCAGAGCGCCCCATGGAGCTTCATCATAGTTCAGTGTCTCCCTCTGCCTAATTGCATCGCCTTCATTCCCTTACAGGTGTTATTTTCAAGAGTATCAATGGGTCTGCTGGGTCATAAGGCCCAAACGAAGAGCAGCTTGCACCACAGTCTGGACTTGCTGCAGTCTTCTCTTGATCTGGTCTCCATTCAAAATTGGCACCTTCTGTGTTACTCAGTGAGTGCACTGGAGCATGCCTTAGTTGCCACGGGGCTGCTGATGCAAAGGACCAGAAATGGGATGGTTTTATAAAGGGGATTTTATTTGGGGTAAAAGTTAACAGTTCTGAGGCCATGAAATGTCCAAATCAAGGCACCATCAAAGATGCTTTCTCACCAAAATCAGCTACCAGTGATCCTAGTGTCCTGCCACATGGTGATCAGGCATGTGGCTCGTCTCCTCAGCCTTGAGCTGTTCCATGGGCCCAGCTCCTTGGGAGCCTCTTTCCATGCCTCTGTGCTCTGCTGATTCCAGACTCCTGGCCTTTCTCAGCCTTTCTGTTTCTCTGCCTTTCTGCAGCTGTAGGCAAACCTGGAGTCCTCTTTCTCACATGGCCAGGTCAAAAGGGCAAAGCTCCCTTTTCCTGTGTGTGTCTCTCTCTCTATCTCCATTTACATAAAGCTCCAGTAAAAGGGCGGAGACCCAACTTGAGTCATGCCTCACTGACTTAGTCCAATCAAAAGCTATTTAACTGGGGAGCAGATGTGGCTCAAGCAGTTGAGCGCCTGCTTCCCACATGCGAGGTCCTGAGTTCAGTTCCTGGTGCCTCCTAAAAATAAAAAAACAAACAACAAGCAAAACAAATGAAAAAACCAACTCAGGATTGCCAATGTGGCTCAGTAGTTGAGCTGAGCACTGGCTTTCCACACACAAGGTCCCAGGTTCAATCCCTGGCCCCAGGACCAAAAAAAAAAAAACGCAGTCTAATCAAGTGATCTAAAGTGAATCTAATGCAATCAAAGGAATAGATTAAAGAACATAATCTTTTTTGGGTGATTTGCCAAATTCAAACTGTCACAGAGTAACATACTCAAATGTGGTTGTGTGTTGCCTCCAAAATGCAAAAAACAAAACCTCCATTCTTTTTGTAGTAGGTGGTATAAGGTACCATGCAACTTATCTTTCACCTTGGAGAGAATAGCTTGACATGCTCCAGACCTTTGGTCCCCCAGAAACCTCACTGAGGTAGCAGGCCCTGAATTTTTATGAAGTTATTCTCACCATCTCATTTGCATATGTTTTACTGAAGTACCTAAAAAGTACTTGCTACTTCCTGTTCCTCAGGTCTAATCAGCATTAACGTCATCAAGGTGCTAGACCAATGGGATGATCACGGTCTCTGTTGACTATACTGTGGCAGAAAGCAGGAGAGTTGACATGGCCCTGAGGCTAAACTGTGCAGGCAGCAGGTAAAAGCAAACACCTTTAATGGTCCTTGTAAATGGGTGTAGAGAGAAAGGCATTGGGCAGGTCCACAGCTGCATGCCAGGTACCAGGGGCGTGTGACTTTGCTCCAGCAAAGATACTGCACCTAGAATAGCAGGTGCAATTGGAATCACTACCTGATTCTGTTTATAGCAACACTCAGTCATTCTCCAAGGTCCACCACCTTCTTCACAGACCAAAAAGACAGGATAAATAGGGATGTGATTAATATCGTCTCCCTTGCAACCTTCAAGTCTTTGTGGTGACACAAGTTCTGAAAACCTGCCCAGGAACCTGCCATTGCTGTGTTTTGCTATCTTACAGGGATGGGAAGCTCCAAGGGCTCCTATGTAGCCCTTCCTACCATAATGCCCCTCACTTCACAGGTCAGAGAGCCAAGGTACAGATTCTGCCCTTTGCCAAGAACATCTATTCCAAGTGTACATTCATGACCTGGAGGAATAACCACAGGGTTAAGTCCCCAGACGTTCCGGGCCCACAGAGATTTGAACTTGGGTCAACATTCCTCCATTTAGCACTTGATCATCATAAGCCGTACTTTAACTGGTACTCTACAATAAGGAAAAATAAAGAAAAGATGAAAGGGAGAAAGGCTCCATAAAATAGCAAACAGAGTAAGACTGGACCAAAGGAAAAGAAAGAACCAATACGAAAAGACCAATATGGGCTCTATGTTAAACCCCAATCAACTCACAGAAAAGCTCAAATTCTCAATCCTGGAAGCTAGAATCATCTCCCTCATGCCCCTCCCCCATTCCACCCTAGATGGATTCATCAGAATCCCTGGGTGGGACCTGAGCAGAGTTATTGCAGAAGCTCCCCAGGTGATGCCAATGTGGTTGAAACTACAGCAGTAGAGGAATCATAGATGGGATAAAACAGTAGAAGCACAGCTCACTGCTGCAGAGACAGAAGTAGCATAAAATAACGTGCCCGCTGCCACTGTAGAAAAAACACATATTACTCAGGTCTTGGAAAATTCAAACGCCCATGGAAAAAGACACACTGCTGCCCATGGGCCTCTGGGAGTCCAGGCTCCAGAAGCATCCGCAGCTGCTTTGGGTCAGGCATATGCCACAGTGATTCTCCAGCTGTCGGACAAGGGGACTTCAGAAGTTGGAAGCTCGGGCCTGGAGAGTTCCAGAGCAAGCCGCGGCCGCTGGAGACCCCGTGACCCAGAGCTAAAAGCTCCCCACGGATCTTGCTGAGGATGGAGAAACTCAGAGAGAAGAGTGAGATGCTAGTCCCGTAGAAAATCAAGGCCAGAGCTCAGACAGGAGCCTGCAAAGTGTGTGGGGGATCCTTTCACAAGAAATTAAGGGGTTTTGAATATGCAGGATGTACACAAGTCCAGGCCTGGAGCCTCAGGTAAGTTCCAGAGCCCGAGAGTGTCTTCACTGCGGGTGGTAATTTACCCAAGAAGATGGGAGGCTATGAGCCCAAGCAGATGTGGGAAGCAGGTAACAGTGCTTGCTTCTCGTTGGGCAAGTCCCCCCAGTGGGGTTGAGTGGAATTTAGATTCATGGTCATGGATCCAGGATAACTGGGCTTGACTGGTTCATCCCCCGGTGAAGCTGACACGTATTTTCTCTTTGCTTGCATATTTGCTCTTTCTCCTTCTCCTGTTAATGCTAAGTCTCCTCTACAGCCAGTGTCTGATGCCCGCAATATGCTCTGGACTGCATTCTGGGAACATGCGTTGCTTGGGTTTGCTGCTGCAATGACTGAGGGGCTCCTTAGGTTCTTTGCTGTTTTACATTTTGTGGATGAGGGGCTGGTGCTAGCATCCTCTTATGTGTCCCAGGGCCTGTGGCTCTTTGGAAAAGAGCAGGTAAGAAACTTTGAATGCATCTTGCCAAGGGAACGCCAGTCTGAAGAGTATGATTCCAACTCCGACATTCTGGAAAAGGCAAAACTATATAGACTGTAAAGATGAGCAGTTTCCATGGGATCCAGGGATGAAAAAGCGGAGCCCAGGGCACTTTTAGGGCAGTGAAGCTCTTCCGGATGCTGCTGTAATGGTGGATACATAGCATCGGGCATTTGCCAAAACCGGTAGAACTGTGCACCACAAAGTGGACCCTGGTGTAGACTTGAGCTTGAGCTCGCGATAACCCATCCCCATTGGTTCCTCACTGGAAACAAGTGGACCACCCAGGGGGTGGGGAAGAGAGGGTATGTGGGAACGCCCTGTACCTTCTGCATCATTTTTCTGTAAACCTAAAACTTTTCTAAAAAATAAATAGATAAAGAAAGAAAGAAAGAAAGCCATTGCTCTTCAAAAAGTTACAAAAGTTTGAGGAGCTTAGGTATAAACACACAAAACAGCATGAAAATAGTTATATGAAATGATTTTACGATGTGGACAATAGGTGCAAAATAGTCCATAAAACTTAATTCCATAAAACATGAATTCAGTAAATGTTAACACAAGAAAAGAAACCTAGAATTAGATTAACTTTGTTGTGGTGGCAGAGAAGGAGCGGCATCCACGCCAGTGAAAGGCGCCAGCCCGTGGCTGCTGCCACAGGACGATGGATTGCAACTGAGTGGGACCCTCCAGCTGAGGCAGATGTAGTAAGACACTGAAGGGAGAAGGGTTTTATCTCTAACTCGTGCTGGCTTTAACTTAGAAGGAGAGTCTTTGTGTGTGGGCTGTGATAATGGACGTTCTTATTCACATTTGAGATCTTTTGTGCTGCAAGTTTTCACGTGGTTTTCAACGGTCAAAGCCCACTGAGAGACATTGGGCAATGTTGTCTGGCCTAATTTAAGATGGGAAAGAGAATGGGAGATGAACTTTCTTCCTAGGGTGTCACGTGGTGGTAGCAGCCAGGAATGCTTTTGGCAGCAAGTAAGAGAAAGTCCACACAGCAGAGGCTTAGGCAATAAGCAGCAGTGTGGATATGGGCAGTTCCAGGCTTGGGAAAGCAGTTCAGGGGTGGCAGCCAGTCTTCTTGCTCTGCCACCTTCAGCTTGTTGACTTTTTGTCAGAAAGAAAGAGATGTTCTGCTTATCAGGGAGCCCCTCTCCTCATGGCAGACATGTCCTGACATCCATTTGGCTAGAACCACATCACATGGCCACTCCTAGCTTCAAGGTGGACAAGGAAAGCGAGGGTCCGGCAAATGGAAATTGTGTTGTCATGACTGGGTGCGAGGCATGTTGCCCAAACAAAATCAGAGTTCTGTTGGCAAGAAAGAAGGGAGAATATCTGCCACTGTGGTTATTAATGTTCTGTACTGTAATCTTTCAAAACTGCATGGGGGGTGGCGGATGTGGCTCAAATGGTTGGGCGTCCGTCTCCCATATGGAGGGACCTGGGTTCGATCCCCGGGACCTCC
>JAQZBX010099504.1:0-11471 GCA_029593785.1 Cabassous unicinctus
TTATCCTGAGTGACATTACCATGACAGATACAGGTCATTTTGCATCACCATATAACATGCAGAACTGTGTGGTACAGAGTGTGGTCTACAATGTGAACTATGGTCCATGCTTAGTGGCAAAGCCCCAGGATGTGTATATCCATTGTAGCTGATGTGCCACACTAATGAAAGATGTTTACATGGGAGATTTTGGGAGGTGTGGGAGGTGGGGAACATGGGAATCTTTGTAATTTTTGTGTAACAGTTATGTAATCTAAGCATCTTTTAATATATTAAAGAAAAAACTTTAAAAAAGGATATTAAGAATACATTGGGACAACATACTGAAGAAATTGTAAACATACATAGACTGATAACGGATATGATGGTGATGAATGGCACAATCCAAGAAATAAAAAAGACACTGGATTCACATAATAGCGGATTTGAACAGGCAGAAGAAAGAGTTAGTGATGTGGAAGACAGTACATCTTAAATCAAACAGATAGTAGAACAGACAGATAAAAAGATAGAACAAATCCAGCAGGGACTTGGGATTTAACCAATAACACAAAATGCACAGACATATGCATTATAAGCATCCCAGAAGGAGAAGAGAAGGGAAAAGGAACAGAAAGGATATTGAAGGAAATAATGGCTGAAAAATTCCCAACCATATTGAGGGAGATGGATGTACATGTCCAGGAAACACAGCACACCACGAACAGTATAAATCCCAACAGGCCTACTTCAAGACATATAATTATCAAAATGTCCAATGCTCAAGACAAAGAGAAAATACTAAAGACAGCAAGACAAAAATCACACACAAGACAAACAGAATAAGATTAAGGGCTGATTTCTCATCTGAAACCATTGAGGCAAGAAGAAAGTGGTATGACATATTCAAGGTACTAAAAGAAAAAAAAAAACAAAACTTCCAGCCATGAATTCTCTATTCAGCAAAGCTGGCAATAAAAAATGATGGAGAGTTCAAAATGTTCACAGATAAACAGAAATTAAGAGAAATGCCAATTACAAAGCTGCACTTCAAGAAATAGTAAAGGAAGTTCTACAGGTGGAGAGGGAAAAACAGGGGAGAGAGAGTTGGAGGAGAGTGTCAGAACAACTAAAAAGAGAAAAAGAGAAATCAAAATGACATATGACATACATGAACCCAAAGAAAATATGGCTGATGTAGGAAATTCATTGAAAGCAATAACACTGAATGTTAACGGATTAAACTCACCAGTCAACAGACGCAGACTGGCAGAATGGATAAGGAAATATGATCCATCTATATGCTTCTACAAGAAACCCACCTTAGACACAGGGATTCAAGGAGGCTGAAAATGAATGGCTGGAAAAGAATTTTACAAGCAAACAATAACCAAAAAAGGGCAGAAGTAACTATCCTAATATTGGACAAAATAGACTATGATGCAAAACTATTGTAAGAGGCAAAGATGGACACTATATATTAGTAAAAGGGGTAATCTTTCAAGAAGAAAGAACAATCATAAACATTTGCGCACCTAATCAGGGTGCCTCAAAATACATGAGACAAACACTGGAAAAACTAAGTGGAGACATAAATGCCTCTACAATTATAGTGAGCGACTTTAATACACCATTATCTCCATTAGATAGAACATCTAGACAGAGAATCAATAAAGAAACAAAGACACTGAATAATACATTAGAAGACCTGGATCTAATATATACAGAACGCTAAACCCAAATACAGTGGGATATACATTCTTCGAAAGTGCACATGGATCATACTCCAAGATAGACCACATGCTAAGCCACAGAACAACTCTCAATGAATTCAGAAGGACTGAAATTATACAATGTAAATTCTCTTACCACAATGGAATGAAATTGGAAATCACTAAGGGCCAGAAACCAGATTTGGCACAGCGATATGGAAGTTAACCACCACACTCTTAGACATACAGTGGGTCAAGGAGGATTTCTCAAAAGAAATCAGTAACTACTTTGAAGCTAATGAAAATGACAGCACAACATATCAAAACCTATGGGATGCAGCCAAAGCTGCACTGAGAGGGAAATTCACAGTCATAAATTCATACATTAAAAAAGAAGAAAGAACTAAATTTGAAGACCTAACTGTACACCAGGAGGAATTGGAAAAACAACAACAAAGTAACCAACCCCAAAGGAACTAGAAAGAAGGAAATAAGAAAGATTAGAGCAGAAGTAAATGAAATAGAAAATTAGAAAGCACTAGAAAAAATAAACAAAACCAAAAGCTGGTTATTTGAGAAGATCAATAAAATTGACAAACCCTTAGACAGACTAACAAAGAAAAAGAGAGAGCAGATGTAAATACACAAAATAAGGAACTAGGAAGGGGATATAACTACTGACCCCACAGAAATAAAGAGTATCATAAGAGGTTGTTCTGAAAAATTATATGCCAACAAGAATGATAATTTAGAGGAAATGGACAAATTTCTAAAATCTCACAAGCAGCCTACATTGATGAAAGAAGAAATTGATGAACTCAACTGTACAATTACAAGTAAAGAGATAGACTCAGTCATCAAAAACCTCCCAACTAAGAAGAGCCCAGGACCAGAGGGCTTCACAGTTGATTTCTACCAAACATTCCAGAAAGAGCAAACACCAATCCTGCTTAAGCTCTTCCAAAAAATAGAAGTAGAAGGAACACTGCCTAACTCATTCTATGTTACTAACATTACCCTAATACCAAAGCCAAACAAGAAGCCACAAGAAAGGATTATTACAGACTAATTTCTCTAATGAACTTAGATGCTAAAATCCTCAAGAAAATACCTGTTAATCACATTCAACAACATATCGAAAAGATTATACACTTTGACCAAGTGGGTTTCATCCTTGGTATGCAAGGATGGTTCAATATAAGAAAATCAATCAATGTAATACACCATTTAAACAAATTGAAAGAAAAAAATCACATGATCATGTCTCTAGATGCAGAAAAAGCATTTGACAAAATACAGTACCCTTTCCTGATAAAAACACTGCAAAAGATAGGAATAGAAGGAAACTTTCTCAACATGATAAAGGGTATATATGAAAAACCCAAAGCTAGCAACATCTTCAATGGTGAAATCCTAAAAGCCTTCCCTCTGATATTGGGAAAAAGACAGGGATGCCCACTATCACCACTCCTATTTAAGATTGTCTTAGAAGTACTTGCTCGAGCACTGAGGCAAGAAAAAAATATAACAGGCATCCAAATTGAATAAGAAGTAAAAATTACATTATTTGCAGACAGCGTTATCCTATACATAGAAAGCCCTGAGAAATCTACAACAAGATTCTAGAAGTTATAAAGGAGTTCAGTAATGTCACAGGCTATAAGATCAATGCTCAAAAATTAGTAGCATTTCTGTACACCAATAACAAGCAATCTGAGGATGAAACCAAGAAAAAAATACCATTTACAATAGTAATTAAAAGACTCAAACAACCAGGAATAAATTTAACTAAAGATGTAAAGTACTTATATACAGAGAACTACACAACGCTGTTAAAGCAAATCAAAGATGACTTAAATAAATGGAAGAATATTCCCTGGTCATGCATAGGAAGACTAAACATCCTCAAGATGTCTATCCTATCCTAACTAGTCTACAGAGTTAATGCAATCCCAATAAAAATCAATACTGTATTTTTTTAGGAATTAGAAAAACTAACTACAAAATTTATTTGGAAGTGTTAGAGGCCCTGAATCATCAAAGACACATTGAAAAAGAAAAATGAAGTTGGAGGTATCACACTACATGACTTTAAAACAGTATAAAACTGCAGTGCTCAAAATTGCATGGTATTGGCACAAGGGTAGACATACTGACCAATGGAACTGAATTGAAAGTTCTGATATAGGTCCTCACATATAGAGTCATCTGATATTTGACGAGGCCACAAGCCCACTCAGTTGGGAGAGAATGGCCTCTTCAATAAGTGGTGCTTGGAGAACTGGATATCTATATCGAAAAGAATTAGAGAGGAACAACACCTCACAACTTATACAAAAATCTACTCAAGATGGATCAAAGATCTAAATATAAGAGCCAAGACCATAAAGACCTTGGAAGATAAATGTAGGGAAGCGTCTTGTAATAGGAAATGGTTTCATGAACTTCACACCCAAAGCATGAGCAGCAAGAGAAAAAATTGATAAATGGGATCTCCTCAAAATTAAAAACTTCTGCATCTCAAAGGATGTTATCAAGAAAATAAAAAGGCAGCCTTACCAAGGGAGAAAATATTTGGCAACTATATATCTGATAGGAGTCTAACATACAGCATATATAAAGAAATTCTACACCTCAAAAATAAAAAGTCA
Organism: Cabassous unicinctus; assembly: GCA_029593785.1. NCBI lineage: Eukaryota > Metazoa > Chordata > Mammalia > Cingulata > Chlamyphoridae > Cabassous > Cabassous unicinctus. The sequence continues at coordinate 4,343 of JAQZBX010099504.1, forward strand.
AACAATACAATTAAAAATGGGCAAGTAACCTGAAAAGACAATTCTCCAAGGAAGAAATAGAAATGGCTAAAAAGCACATGAAAAAATGTGCGAAATCGCTGGCTATTAGGGAAATGGAAATCAAAACTACAATGAGATAGCATCTTACACCCATTAGAATGACGGCAATTAAAAAAACAGCAGACAATAACTGTTGGAGAGGATGTGGAGAAATGGGAACCCTCATCCACTGCTGGTGGGATTGTGGAATGGTACAGCCACTGTGGAGTACAGTTTGGCAATTCCTTAAAAACTAACTATAGATCTTCTGTATGATCCAGTGATTCCACTGCTGGGTATATACAAAAAAGAATTGATAGCAAAGACAAAAACAGATATATGCTCACCAATGTTCATAGTGGCATTTTTCACTATTGCCAAAAGTTGGAATCAACCCAGGCTCCCATCAACAGATGAATGGATAAAGAAAATGTGGTAAATACATCCAATAGAATATTACCCAGCTGTAAGAAGGAATAAAGTGCTAACACATGGAATAACATGTATGACTCTTGAAGACCTTATGTTGAGTGAAGCAAGCCAGGCATTGAAGGATGAACAGTAAATGACCTCGCTGATATGAATTAAGGAAATGGAGCAGTCTCTGAGATCTATTGTCTGAAAGCTAGGTTTACAAGAAAGAGAAAGAGAAGAGAAATTTGAGAGCCATCACCCATATGGATGTAATTTATTGTAAAGAGATAGAGTGAAGTTGTGTATTGAAGGGATACGGCAGGTGGGTAGTGATATTATTGGGTTTGGTGGTGTAGGGTTTACAGGTGGGTACTATGGAAGGGTGGGTTAGAATACCCAGGATACTGGGGGGAGAGATGGGAGAGGGACCAGGTGACACTTGTGTTTTGAGGGTGTGAGTTTGAAAGTACAGAGGTGGCAATGCTCTTATGGCAATATGACAAGAAAGTGTCACTGGTTTAGGGTGTTCGTTGGGGGGGCAGTCTGGGTAGGGTTCATCTGGAGCAGGCTTCTAGGGAGTGTGTGAGTATTCAACCTATCATAATGTGTTGAATCAGTGGGTGGAGACACACACAATGAGTGGGAAGAACATGGACTCCCATCTTTGGGAGGACTGATTTGCTAAGAAATGGGTGGGCATCTCTTAAGAGAAAGGGCAGTTCCTAATAGGGGAGGACAAACCAGTGTGTCAAGACCTCTTGTTGCATGTAACTATAAATCTTGTCAACCAATGAGAAAAGCCAGGGGGTCATTGTGGGCCCTGGGGGGATGGGGAGGGGGGAACAGAATAGATCAAACAGGGGGTATTTAGTGGTCAGTGGAAATGTTTTTCATTATCTTACAGTGATGGACACAGGACACGGTAAATATCATCAAAATTTATAAAAGTTATGGTATAAAATGTAAACCACACTGCAAACCATTCACAATGTTTAGTAGCTATATTTCACTAACTATGTATCAGTTATAACAATGCTACCATCCACATACGAAAAGGTTTTAATATGGGGTGAGGAAAGGGGGAGGGGGTTGGGTATATGAGAGTCTTATATTCTGCGTGTGACTTTGCTGTGACCTAAAACTTCTTTGAAAATTAAATAAAAAATAGTGAGACACTGGGGAGTGAGAGATGGGAAAGGTGCCACGGTACAGACTGGACACCAGATATTTCAGTGATAAAAGGCACAATGTAAAAAAATTTTTTTCTTTAATTTTTTTCCCCATCCCAATCCATTTTATTTTATTTTATTATTTTATTTTTTAAATTTTCATGTATTTAATCTCTTACATTTAAACATCATTATTATTTCATTTTCCTATTAAGTGTATTTGGCTATTGTATTGGTTTCATCCTTAAAGAAACTTTGGATCACAAAAGGGTTACAACTATGGTGGGAGAGGAATGTTGGTGGGGGGTTTCAGGGATGGGGGGTGCATGGGAGGAAGTTCGCCTGAACATACATAAAAGGTATATAAAATTGTTCAAATGCTCACAGGGCATGGTCACAGTGGGCCAAGAATCACTTAATAAATGAGAGAATACTGAATTCCCATCCTGGAGAGCTCTGCCACATTCTCCAAGGGAGCAGCAACAGTCTCCCAAGTGCATGGTCAGTGTTTGGCAAAGGAAGATGATCCACTGATGGGCTCTTGTTATTGATGACTAGCTTTATGAGTCTTTGCACCTGAAATTGAAACTTAGCTTATTGTTATGGGGTGCCTAAGGGTTGCCTCCTGAGAGCCTCCTTGTTGTTCAAATGTGGCCTCTCTCTAAGCCAAACTCAGCATATGAATGCATTACCTTCCTCCCAGCATGGGACATGACTCCTGGGGATGAGCCTCCCTGGCAATGAGGGATTACTACCAAGTGCCAACTGGCAAAAGGACTGGAAAAAGATCTCGAATAAAAGGGGGGAAAGGTCAAGACAAATGAGTTCACATGGCTAAGAGACTTCAAAGTGAGCCGGGAGGTCATCTCAGAGGTAACGTTTATGCACATCTCAGTAGGACTTCAGAGGTTTCCAATGTGGGCATCACCTGAAATAGAGGGGCTCCTGAGGCTCTGGAGACACCCTGGCCCTATATCAGGGTGGATAGCTCTGGAGTTTGGTGCCTTATCAGTGGGCCCTTCTTTGGAAGCTGTGCTCCTGAGAGTGACAGAGTCGGACTGAAATATGTCTTCCCTGCACATGGTCCATCTGCCCCTTCTAGTCAAACCTATGTGTGGTGCTGGAGTTTGTAGGTGTACTTTCAGAGACTGGAGTCTTTGGGCTGTCCATGTGCCAGCTGGACCCAGAATTTTGGTGGAGCTGCAACTCCTACTCTACAGCTCAATGGACTCACCCGGACATCTTGTGGGGAGATAATGATAGACAATGGCCATCCCAGGGAATGGAGAGAGTCTGCAGCTACAGGCAGGATAATCTCATTCATCTTATCCATGGGATGTAAGCTTCCTCACACTTGGAGGTGGAGTGGGCATCACCATGTGGGACTCCTAAGGTTTGGGGGAAGAGCTATGGACTAGAGTGGACTTAATGGTATTCTGTTATAGACATATTGTGATTCAAGCAATGGAAGAAATTACATTAATTTGGAGCCAATGGCCACTGGATGTTTTGAGGGCAGGGAGAGGGAAAAGCAGTTGTAATACAGGGACTTTTTCAGGACTTGGGAATTATCCTGAGTGACATTGCAATGACAGATATAGGCCATTTTATATCATCATATAACAAGCAGAACTGTGTGGGAGAGAGTGTGGTCTGCAATGTGAACTATGGTCCATGCTTAGTGTCAAAGTCCCAGGATGTGTATATCCATTGCAGGTGATGTGCCACACTAATGATGGATGTTTATGTGGGAGGTTGTGGGAGGTGTGGGATGTGGGGCTTATGGGAATCCCTATAATTTTTGTGTAACATTTATGTATCCTAAGTAGCTTTAAAAAATATAAAAAAATTATTAAAAAAAAAGAAAGGACATAGAGAGCAGATAGCAAGCACAAAGAAACAATGAGGGGGGGATAAATAAATAAATGAATCTTTTAAAAAATTTCTATGGAATTGAAAAGGGCCTTATATAGTCTAAACCATCTTGAAAAAGAAGGTTGCAATTGGAGGTCTCACAATTCCTGATTAACAACTTATTTCAAACACATAGTAATCAAAACAGCATGTTACTGGAACAAGGACAGACATACAGACCAATAGAATTGAACAGGGAATTCAGGATTTAACCCAAACATCTATGGGCACCTGACAAAGTTGCCACGTCTATTCAATGGGGAATTAATATTCTCATCAACAAATGGTGCTTAGAAAACAGTATCTCTATATGCAAGTAATGGTGTGTGGACACTTACCTAACCATATACAAATATCAAAACAGAATGGATCAAGTACATAAATATAAGGAGGAAAACTATAAAATTCCTGGAAGAAAACAGGAAGCATCTTCAGATCCTTGTGTTAGGCAATGGATTCTTAGACCTTACTCCCAAAGCTAAAAAAGAAAAAGTAGATAAATGGGCCCTCATCAAATTTAAAATCTTTTGTGCATCAAATGACTTTAAATGGAATCTAAATGAGAACCTACTCAAAGGAAGAAAATATTCGGAAACCACATACCCAATAAAGATGCATTATCCAATTATAAAAGAAATCTTACAACTCAACAACAAATAGGGAACCCAATTTAAATGTTGGCAAAAGACTTGAATAAATATTTCTACAAAGAAGATATCCAAATGGCCAAAAAGCACATGAAGAGATGCTCAACCTCATTATCAATTAGAGAAATGGTAATCAAAACCACAGTTAAATACCTTTCATACCCACCCAATGGTTATCATTTAAAAAAACAGAAAATTACAAGTTTTGGAGAAGATGTGGAGAAATAGGAACACTCATTCATTACTTTTGGGAATGTAAATTGGCACAGCTGCTGTGGACATCAGTTTTGCATTTCCTAAGAAAGCTAAGTATAGAATTACCATATATCAGAGCAATACCCCCCTTCCTATAACCAGGAAGAATTGAAAGCAGGGACTCAAAGAAATATTTGCACCTTCATGCTTATAACAGCATTATTAACATTTGCCAAAAGATTGAAGGAACTCAAGAGTTCATAAACTCATGATTAATAACATCTTACGTGTGGTACATTTGTTACAATTGATGAACAAATATTGAAGCATTGCTACTAACCACAGTCAATGGTTTACAAGGTGGTTTACACTTTTCATCATAATCTTTTATAGGTTTTGACAAAATGTATAATGGCTTGTAGCCATCATTGCAAGATCATGCAGAACAATTCCAATGCCCTAAAAAATCCCTACAGTCCATGCATTCTCGCCTCCCCCTTCCCTCAGAACCTATGTTAATCACTAAGTTTCAATTTTGGAAGAATAAGGTTCACAGGTACATGCATTATTATTGAGGGCTTGAACTACTGGTCTGTTTTCTTTTATTGGGCACTGCCTATGTACTCAAGAGATTCTTGCCCCTCTATCAATGAGAACATAGCACAACTCCCCAGGATGAGATTTTAATATTTTCCTGTTTATTATGTGGGTCTCCACCCACTGAGATAACACTCTATGACAAGATGAACACATTCATATTTCATAGAAGCATACCATGGTGCACCCTTTCCCACATATACCCCACTACCAGCACCCTGCACCAGTGATCCTCCCCTGCCATATTTGCAAAAAAGAACCTTCCCTCCATTGTAGTTTCAACCACAGCCCTACAAATCCCCAGAGCTCACCTTTTCCTTCCTCCAGCTCTCCCCACAGTTCCAAAGATAGGTCAACCCAATCCCAACAACCTGCTCACCCTCACATTCCAGCACTGTTGACCCCACTCACATCCCTGCTCCACTATCACCCCCATCCACTGCCAAACCACCCCCTTCCACCTTATAAGTTTTGTCCATACCAAGAACTGGCTCACCACACTCTACTCCTTTTCTGTCTCCTGATAACTTATTTTCCAGACACTATCTCTCTGAGCCAAATGATATATTTTTAGATGTGAAACACAAAAGCACCCATGGCCATTATCTAGTACCAAAGTCTTATTTTGAGGCACTGTTTCTAGAGTAGAGTTTAAACCTCACTGTTTAATGTACATGTGTCATGTCAATATTTTTATAATAAACCAAAAACAGATAAACATTGAAAGTAACTTAGCATTTGAAATGAAAGCAAGTCTACATGACCACAGTTTAAATGTGCAATGCAACTTATTTGCTCACTTAAAGGCAGCTCCCAATATGTCTAATGTATTGTGTGCCCGTGACCTCTGTTTTCCTTCCAATTTCTCCCAAGGGGACTAGGAATGTTTATCCTATGCCTGTCCCTCAATTGTATATTGGAAACAGATAATTTGTTAAGCATGAGCAATGAAAGGAAAAACAAATAAAAGGGACCTCAAAATTAAAACTTTTGTTTACTTCAAAGCATTTTGGCAAGAAAGTGAAAAGACAGCCCACTTAATGGGAGAAAATATTTGGGAAACACCTATCTGATTAGGGCTTAATGTCCAGCACATATAAAGAAACCATACACCTCAACAACAAAAAAAGACAAAAAATCCTTTTAAAAATGGCAAAGATATCCAAATAGAAACTTTGCTACAGAGAAAATACAAATATCTAAAAAGCACATGAAAAGATGCTCAATATCACTAGCTACTAGGGAAATGAAAATCAAAATTACAATGAGATATCATTTTACACCTATTAGACTGGAGGCTAGTTAAAAATAAAAAGAGAAATTTACAAGTGTTGGAGAGGATGTTAAGGAATAGAAACACTAATCCACTCCTGGTGGGGATGCAGAATAGGTACAGCCACTGTGGATGATGGTTTGGTGGTTCCTCAGGAAGGTAAGTATAGAATTGCCATATGATCTGACAATCCCACTACTAAGAATATACCACAAGAATTTAAAGCAGAGACATGAATAGATACATGGACACTCATGTTGATTGATTCATTATTCACAATTCACAAAAATTGGAAGAAAACCAAGTGTCCATCAATGGATGACTGGATAAACAATCTGTGGTATATACATACAATGGAATAAAGAATGAAGTATTGCCACATGTGATAACATGCACGAATCTCAAAGACCTTATAGTGAGTGAAGTAAGTCAATCACTAAAGTACAAATATTGCATGACCTCACTGATAGGAATTAAGGGTATTGAGCAGACTCACAGAGGTACAGTCTGGAAGATAGGTTACCAGGACACAGAAAGGGAGCAGAGTGTGGTGAGAGATACTCAATCTGGGGAGAATCTATGATAAAGTGAAGGGGGAGGTTTGGCAGGGGACTGGAGTGATGGTGGTGCAGCGATGAGAATGAGGTCAAAGATGCTGTAGTGTGATTATGAGCAGGGGTTGTGGGGGTGGGTTGGGCTGTCTATAGAGCTGGGGGATGGGCTTGAGGAGGGAACAAGTGAACTCTGGGGAGGTAGAGGAGTTTGGTTGAGAATACAGTTGGAGGAGTGTTCTTTTGTCAACTATGGAAGGGGACTGTCACTAGTGCAGGGTGTCAGTGGAGGGGGATATGTGGGAAGGGTGCACCTGGGGCATGCCTCTA
>JAQZBX010099505.1:0-11468 GCA_029593785.1 Cabassous unicinctus
GTAGGGTGCATTTTGAATATTCAGCAATCCAAATGAAAAGAACCAGCAGAAAGGCTGAAGAAGGATGTGGGGTGAGGAGAAGATGTGGCTCAAGCAGTTGAGCTCCCGCCTCCCACACGGGAGGTCCTGGGTTCGGTTCCCAGTGCCTACTGAAAAAATAAAAACAAGCAAGCAAAACAAACAAAACAAAAACAAAAACAACAACCAATTCAGGGGAGCCAATGTGGCTCAGTGGTTGAGCGTCAGCTTCCCACATAGGTCCCAGTTCAATCCCCAAGCCCCAGTACCTCAAAAGGGGGGAGGGGGGGGCAGGAATACCTGGTGCCCAGTTCTATTCAGGATTAAGTCTTTCCTGGAGAAGGCCATCAGCGGTCGCTGCCTTACTGAATGTTTTCTCTATGTACAGATTTTCCTCTCAGCTGTCAAATCCAGAGGACAAATACCAGAGGCTTCTAGAGAATTAATGCCCTGATAATGCCTAGAGACTCACATGCCTGGGTCATAGCCATCTCTTAAAGCACAAATCCATCCCCAGCACTCTGACTCTCCTCTTCCCCAAGGCTCTGAAGCACAGCCAGATCCCTGTCCCCACGCCCTCCCACCCCAACATGCCCACTGCCCACGATCTGGCTGTTCAAGGTCACCCCAAAGCAGGGGTAGAGCAACTTTCCCCCAGACCAGTGGTAACTGCAGGGACTCCCAGTAGTAGCGATAAAACTTCGGTGGTCCGCCTGCTTTGTGCCTGGTCTCCACAAAACGTGAAGCAGGCCACCTAATTCTGGTTGTGTTCTTGCCCAAGTCAATTCCAAAGTCTGAGGCTCAGTTTTCTCATCTGTAGCGTGAGGAAGCAAAACCGGGTGACCTCCGAGGTCACCTCCAACCCCAGGAGTCTATGGCTCTTCCATTCTGGAGGCTAAGGAAGTCCACAATGTGTCCAGCTCAGGGAACGAGGTCACATTCTCTGCAGGGGAGGGGCCCCAAACTGGAAGAGCAGGCGCGGCTAATGAGAGGTGAGAGGAAGCAAGCGCCTTGAAGCCCAGAGCCAGCCTGCCCGGCCTCTGCCTGACTTTTTTTGTTTTAACATAGCCAAACTAAATTTATGCTCTACTTGCAATCTTGCTTATTGTCCATATTAATCTTTGTGGGAGGGTGGTGGAATAAATGTCCTTATTATCCACCAAGACAATACTCTGTCTGCCTGTTACAAGTGTTAATTTCCTTAAATGTGGGAGATGACAGCCTATCCCCATGGTCAGGAGAGACGAGCTTCTTCCTCCCCAGGTTAAGATGTGCACAGGTTTTCCCTGGGTGTAAATGCATTTGTGTGCTGCAGGCGTTTCCCTCCTGACTGCCCAGCAGGTACGCGCTGCTCGTGAGAGATGAAGCCCTGGAGACTGACCCCGTGTGCATTCCTCCCAGGCAGCCCTGGGCAGCCAGCCGTCCCGCCGCCTTCCCATTTGCCTCTCACCTGGGGATTGTCCATGTACCACAGAAGGCAGTTGGCCTGGGTGTCCAGAATGAAGTACCTCCGCAGAAACCTGCCGCTGTTCTCATTCTCCTCGATGTCCAGAAACCCACAGATGCGGTTCTGCCGATCCACATAAGGCATTCCTGGTCTCTGCTCACATCACCCTGTAAGGCAGGAGGGAGGGGCCGGAGAGAAGAAGGGTGAAGCAGGCGAGAAGCCAGACTTGGGAGACTCACTCCCTCTCCGCTTCCTTCCCTGAGGCACCAAGTGTTCCATCCCAAACAGACACTGGAAACCTCTATCAGTTCCATAATCAGTCACTGAAATCCATGAATAGACATGCAACTAGTTTTACTGAGACTCTACTATGAGCCAAGTATAGGGTTAGGTGTTCTCTGTATAACAAAGGATGTAAGCCTAGACTTTGAATCAGGGACTTGGGTTCACACTCCAATTCTGACCCCTTACTAATTGTATGGCCACAAATTATTTAACCTTTCTGTGCCTCAGTTTTTGCCCTATAAATTGGGAAAGTGATAATAGTACCTATACCTCGTAAGTTTGGTTTTTTTTTTTACTTTTTAAAATTTTTTATTGTGGTAACATATTGACGACATAAAATTTCCCATTTTAACCACTTTCAATTAACCTCACAAGATTTATGGTGAGAATTAAGTACTTGGCACACATTAAGAACTTCATGAACAGTAGCTATCATTACCACTCTTTACAATAACCTTGAGAAATAGGTCAGACATCTCCTGACCCATTTTACAGATGAAGAAACTATCTCAGAGAGGATTTAAGCTCTCCAAATCCCTAGATAAAACTCTGGGGGAGCGGATGTGGCTCAAGCAGTTGAGCACCTGCTTCCCGTAAGGGAGGTCCCGGGTTCGATCCCCGGTGCCTCCTAAAAACAAAAACAAACAAACAAAAAAAACAAGCAAACAAACGAAAAAAAGAACTCAGGGGAGCCAATGTGGCTCAGTGGTTGAGTGCCAGCCTCCACATATGAGGTCCCAGGTTCAATTCCTGGCCCTCATATCTCAAGAAACTAACAAAGAAAAACTCCGTCAGAAAGGGAGGCCCCTCGGGCTCCATGGAGATGCCAAAGGATGAAATCTAAGGGATTCCTGGAACCCTGTGAAAGAGAAATTCCTCAACCCTAGCAGCACTTAAACCCAGAGCCCACCTGAAGTTAAAAGAATGAGGGATGAGAAGAAAAGTCCAATCCCTAAACCACTTCCACTGGGTCTCAGAACAGGGTCTCTGGCAATGTGAGAGGAGACACACCTTCAAGTCAGCCTCCCTCCTCCTCCTCTTGATTGCCTTAGTCTTCTCCAAAGAGCCAAAGGAAACGGCAGGAGGCACTCTATACTCTTCCCCAAGGAGGATGAGCACATTTCCACGAGCAGATATCCCCAACCCGGATGTACAACACAGCACAGTTGTGAAAAACAGGGGTCCCAAAAGTTAGAAAACACTCCATCAGGCGTGGCAAGCTGACGCAACATGATGACGCAACAAGAGACACAAGAAGAAAAAGCATAACGAGGGACACAACAATGCAGGGAACGGAAGTGGCTCAAGCAATTAAGACACCTCCCTCCCACATCGGAGGTCCCAGGTTCGGTTCCCGGTGCCTCCTAAAGAAGCAAGGGAGATGAACAGACACAGCAAGTGTAAACAAACAAGGGGGTGGGGAGAAATAAATAAATAAAATAAATCCTTAAAAAAAGAAAAAGAAAACACTCCATGATGTTCAGACTTTGAAGCAACCACCACTGGGCCCTGCTTGGCTCCAACAAAGCCAACTAAGATCCTCAGCAAACAGCCAAGCAAAGACACGAGATGGCTTAGCGCCATTCCCCAGCACTGCCAGCAAGGGAGCTACCACACCTCAGGCTTCCAGGCCCTGGACAGGAAAGTCCCACAGTGCAGTGCAACAGGTTCTCATGAGAGCAGGCTAATCCTAAGGGTGGACATTGGTGATGGAGTCTGTTCTCTCCCAACCTCACAAGGTGCCTTGCGGTGTTGAGAGGCTCTAAGAAAAAGCCACAGCTACCACCACTCCCTCCCTTCCATGGCGGTATCAGTGAATCCCTTGATTCTAGGAAAGTTTTTATCATGTCTACAGGGACAGATGACTCAGTTTGAAAGGAGGCGGGCTGGGAAGTCACACAGCTATACTCGCTGGGTAAGCATGGGGGACAAAAGAGTGATGTAGACGGAGAAACGGAGGGAGACGAAACCGCCCAGCTGAAAAGGAAGCAAAAGGAGTAAAAGTAAAAGAGGAGTTGAGAAAAGGATGAAACATGAGAAGAGAAGGTTTAAAAAAGAAGGCAGAGGGTGGAGGGCAATTGGTGGGGGCCGGGGAGGAACTCCCCTGCACAAAACAGCATCACATACGGTAGAGCAGGGGTCCGTGGCCTTTTTTGTTTCATGGACCCCTTACTAAGTCCACACTATACCGTGTATTATTTAACAAATATATCGCACCCGCACCAACACGTCCCCACAAGAATAACGTTTTTTTGAATTTCAATTCAAGCTCCTGGACCCCTGGTTAAGAGCCCCTGCGTTAGAGGTACCAGTGACACCTGCAGCCTGATCTTCTGTTTTCCCCAACTAAGGGTCCTGCCCAGCGCCAGTGTCACAAAAGAGCAAGTCTGAGTTCAGGAAAGAGCTGGGCACAAGCCAAGAGTGGGCAGCAGAGGGTGCAAGGAAGAACTTAAGTCTCTTCCCTGAACTGAAGCTGGGCGTCTTCCAGCAGACGTGATGGGAAGGAGAGGCGCCTGTAATTGGCTGGGAGAGGAAGCACATCCCGGAGAAAGAATGTGGCTTCCCCACAGGGACCCAGGGGCGAACAGGAGTCCCTCGCACAAAGACTGGGTGGGCCTCACGGTGGGAGTGCACAGCTGTCAGGTCAGCATGCAGCAGGCGCCCCCAAGGAAACCAGGCAACGTCCCCTGATGCCAGCCCAGCCACAGAGACAGAATTTCTCAGGGCTACAGGCCTGTTGCTACTCCTCTGACAGCCCCAGCAGACAGCACGCCAACTGCAGTGGGACAACAAGGCTGACTGTCATTAGGTCCCATTGGTAGGCACGGTGTCTAACAACGCTGGCTTTAAAAACTTCCCTTTGCAGCCTGCAGGAGTAACCAATGCCTGTCTTCTCAAGGCAGAGGCCAGGGAAGGCAGTCTTTCTACAATCCACCCCAAAGTCCCACCTTTGTTGAGGGGGGTTCCAACTTGCATGGATCCAAGGGTGGGAGAAGACCCTCATGTACTGAAAGGAAAGATAATGGTTAGAATTCTGCTTCTGACATCTCCTGGCTATGGTTCTCTCCCCAGGGGGGGAAAAAAAAGCTGTTGAGATGTGCTGAGAAGCAGCTGAGTCACAGAGCTGATCAAGAATGTGGGTGGAAGGATCCGCTGCAGGAGAGCCAGCTTCACACGGAGATGTGGTTATAACTAGCCAACCCACGCAGAAGGAACATACTCCAAAGATGGTACACAAAACACAAATCTCGGGTCCTGAGCCCGAATCCTGACAGTTCCTTCTGATCCCCATTTGTATATCCCTTGTCACAACAGCTGCCACCCCAGGCCCCAAATCCCCTCTCCTTGCCTCTTCAACCAGTCACTATCATCTTTCAAGTGCTCCCTGGCTCTTTCCCTTTTTCAAAGAGCCTCCTCTGACACAATTAACTCTGCCACTCCATCCCCAGCTTCCACTAACAACTGGGCAGTGAGGGAGGAGGGGAGACAGCAAAACAAACCTCGATACACATACATATACTATCACCCCAAAATTCCCTACCAAAACAAAGGCAGAACCTCAAAATGTCCTTTCCAACTCTCACAAATACTCCTTAGGTTATATAGTTTTAACGTGCTGTTTTTTTTTTTCCTGGTATTCAAAAAACACTATCTTTTTTTTTTTTTAACTTTTTATTTTGAAATAATTTGTCTTACAGGACAGTTGCAAAACTAATACAAAACTCATACAGAAAACTCCAACATACCCTCCCCCTAGAGATACCCAGATCCACCAACTTTCAACATTTTGCCACATTTGCTGTGTCATTCGATCTATCCATCCATGCATTTTTTAAACATTTGAGAGTAGGTTGCACACCTCATGCTTTCCTTGAACACTTAATGCTTCCATGTATATTTCCTGAGAACAAGGACATTCCCTTAAATATAGTTATCTAGTTCAAGAAATTTAACATTAGTATGAACCTTACAGTCCATATACCAATTTTTTTCTTATATCCCAATAATATCCTTTTGAGCAGTTTCTCCTCCATTGTTAGATCCAGTCCAGGATCATACACTGCATTTAGTTATCATCGTCTCACTTGCTATCTTAAATTTCAACCTGAGTTCCCCAGGGTAAAAATATTGGGAGGGAGGGTGATAACACACAGGGTGGTCTGTCCCAGAAGCTGCCCTCCGGTAAGTCCTGGCCCCCATACTTGAAAATGACCCTTTCCACTCCTCTCCAAGACAACGTGGGAAGTAGTCACATGGGGTTAGTGCACTAGGTTAGTCTCTCTAGCAAGCCCCCTTGCCTTTACTCTGCTGTACCATAATGAAACCACCCAGCAAGTTGTTTCCTAGCCTTTACAACACATGGCTGACAAAAGTACAGAATGTTTATGCTACAGGGGACTTCAGCCCAATCCTCACATGCTTTCTTTCCGAAGCATGCCAAACCTCATTAGTGTTTTTTTTGTTTGTTTGTTTTTAGTGCAAAATTCGCACGATAACAATGCTGGAATTTTTTTTATATCACTCTAACCAACCATTTTCACTTTTGCATGCTTCTTCCTGTCCCTATCCACATAGATAACTGCCTTTTTTAAACTTAAAATTATATCATACACATTTTCCTCTCTGCTACATGGTCTTTACAATCACTGTTTTTAATGGTTACATAACATTACTGGACTGCATTTACTATAATTTACCTAACCACTTCTCTATGATTAGACAGTTAGATTATATCCAATTTTTCACCATGATAAATAATGCTAAAATTCCTATTTTCATGTTGTTTCATCTTTTACACAGAATGAGCATAAATTCCAAGACATAATTTGACTAGATCATAGGCTATGAGTTTATAATTCTTAAGACCTATTAAAAAATTGCTTCCCAAAAATATCACCTACTTACATTGCAACTAGCAATATACTGTTACAATTGCTATAATCTTACATACTTTGAATATTCTCATTATTTTAAACTGTTGCTGGTTTTGATGCCTAGTGAGGCTCAGCATTTCTTCACATTTGTTTCCTACTTCATCTTCCTTCCTGGACTTGATAAATGCAAATCAAGTGTATGTGTGCACAAAACCTCTCTCTCTCTCTTCCTCTCTCTCTCTCATACACACAACAAACCAAAACATAATCCAAATAATTATATAGTATTTTTCAATGAAAAGTAAGATTAAGGTTTATATGATCCAGATTTATTGAGCAGAATATAAATTCTTAAGTACGTGCTGCAAATGAAAATAAGTTAAATACATTTATGGTCAAAGAGAAACTCTGAAGCACAGAGTGAGTTTGCACGAGTTACCCGTTGATCAACAGCAGAACGTGGATTAAACGGCAATTAACCGAGATTCCTAGGCTTATGTTTGCCAGCTGACTAGAAGCAGCTCCATGCATGACAAGGCTGCCTACCTCAGAACGAGAAGAGGGAAACTGGGAAGTATTTCCGTCCAATTAACCATGTCAGTGCCTTAGATTCAAGCCAAGAATGAAACTGCCCCTCGGAATTGATGGAACTGACACCTCTATCAGGCTCAAAATATAGAAGAGACAGCTGGGAACATGACTCAAAGAAAATAGAGCATATCCCAAACAGGAGAGAAAGGTACTAGAGAGGCTAAAAAGCAGAGGGAAGATTGCTGCTTAAGACAAATGTCTACTTTAATTTTTTTTCCCCAGGATTCTTATATACCCTGGGGACAGGAATATGAATGTTTGTGGAAAGCAATTTGGCAATATGTAACGAGAGCTAAAAATGTTCATACCCTTTGACCCAGTAATTCTACTTCTAGGATTCCCTCCAAACAAATAAACAAAGAGGTAAATAAAGATTGAAGTAAAAAGATGGCGCCTGCCATAAGATTTATAATAACAAAAGACTGAAAATGTCCTGCATGTCCCAAAGATTGGGTACTAATTAAATAAATTATGGGCTATCAACTGAAGGAAATATTACACAATCATTAAAAATCAAGTAATTTTTAGTACAATGTTATCATTTCAATCATTATTAGAGCATTTTCATTATTTCAATAATAATAATAAACAAAAAACAGACAAACTAAAACTCATCAACTCTCAGTCTCTCTATGCTTCCATCATCAAGGCTTTTTTAAAAGTTATAAAACAATTTATAGTATGATCTCAATATTTTTTGTATTCCCATATATGGGTAGAAAAAGACTGGACAGTCACCAAAATATTAACTTATTACCTCTGGTTTATAGGTGAATTTTATTTTCTTCTATATATTCACTAATTTCCAAATTTTCTACAGCAAACATACATTACTTTATTTTTCAGGGGGAAAGCTACTTAATTTCACATATGCCTCTGCCCCCTAAGTATAAGTTTTGAAGTTGAGAATAAATTTCTCAACTCTCCAGAATTCAAAAATAAACACTTGTCTTTCTTGAAAACTTTCAAAGTCTTAAATCTAATAAATCAATATCCCATACACTGCAGTTACTGAATGGCCAGCTAATACCCTCCAACCTACTTGGGTTTCTCACTTCCTACTGCAACATCCTCTTTGACAGTCTCTTTCTTTTTCCCTGCTGGTTTGATTCCTTGTTGTCTGGTTTTTATAAGATGAGCCTCTGTCCTTGGGACCACTGAATGTTCAGACCCAAGCCAATTCCTCTGTGATACAACGCCTGAGTCACACCATGTCCAGGGACCCAGACAAGGAGCCCTCGTGGAGTTTTTCTTCTTGAAACTCGGGAGATGGGGTTGACATTTTTAAAATAAATTGCTGGATGAATGAATCAATAGATGGATAGATCGATATTGTTTTAAAGAAAAGCTACACAGCTATTAACTCGTGAAAACTGTGGTTTGCTGCACTGAACCTCTTTATTTTAAGATAAATAATACATTTTGGAGTCACAAGAAAGAACAGAGTGAAATAAAGGAGATTCACCTGCCTGACTGTTCTGACACCTCTGAGGTAAACAGAAATGAAAGAAACTGATAAGAGATAACCCTAGAGGTAACCCTAAAATCTTAAATGGCATTGGCCCTCTTACAAAATAATCTACTATGACGTTAAGGCAGTGCAAAAATGAGGAAGGAATTAATTTGCTTTTAAAATTTAGAGTTTTCTTTCATTGGCATGACAGGGAATTTCAGGATTTTGCTCCAGAAAGAAGCCAAGATGGCATTTCTTGACAGGTAGTGGGGTGTGCAGTAAGCATCTCTCCTGTCTTGTTACCCCTTCTAAGGCAGAAGCCAGAGATAGCAGGCTTCGGTGGTGTGCGAGAGGGATACCAACAGGAAACTGCTAACTTCTAACGGGAGAAAGTTTATCAGGAAATAACATCAGAGGTGTCAGAGAGGACTGTAACACAGAAGACAGGAACTGGGGTGTAGCAGTCAGAGTAGCCGCTCCACCACGGTTAGAAGAGGCACAGGGTTCACAGGTGTTTAGATTTACAATATCCTGAAGGGTGCATTGTGGAGCCATGCTGTATCGCAACAAGGCTAACCTGTCCAGCTGGAGGGGGAAAAAAAGCTATTTCAGAGCACATCCCTGAGACTGGGCTAAAATCTTTTATTTAGGCAACATGGGAGCCTCCATTTCCTACTGTTACATGATCACTGCATTTAGAAACCATCCCACCACCCTAAGAGCAAATTCCAAAGAGTCTAAGGGTACCATAAGAATAATATCAGAGAGGGGAGTCGTACCGAGGACTTGTTCCCAATAGAAGTACAGGTTGAGGAACACAAATATCTACAGAAATGGGGATGTTAAGTCAGGACGCCTGGTCGACACCGAGGTGGCCCAATCCCCACGGGGCCCTAGAACTCTGGGTGGAGGGCAGGAGACACTCAAAGAAGGGAAAAATAGTGCGGAAAAGGCGGGAGTAACTTAAAAGTGATGGTAGTTGAAGTAAAGATGCCAGTGACAACAAAATATCTTAAACAGTCAAGACCTCTCTTAACAACAGCCTCATCTATGTTCAAGGGAAAACGGGGTCGCTGGAGGCTGCAGGCCACAAAGGCCTGCTGGCGGTGACGGCTGCTAGACTATCTCCAACAACGAGATCACCAAAAGCAGGTGAGCAGCCTCGTTCGGTTTATAAATAGCCTATAAAAACTGAGTTCTCGGGACGCAGATGTGGCTCAAGCGACTGGGCTCCCATCTACCACATGGGAAGTCCCGAGTTCGATTCCCAGGGCCTCCCGGTGAAGGCAAGCTGGCCCACGCAGGGAGCTGGCACAACAAGATGACGCAACAAAAAAGAGACACAGAGGAAAAAGACAATGAGAGACACAACAAACCAGGGCGCTGAGGTGGCTCGAGCGATTGAGCACCTCTCTCCCACGTCAGTAGGTCCCGGAATCGGTTCCGGTGCCTCCTAAAGAGAAGACGAGAAGAGAAGACAAGGAGACACAGAAAGAACAGGCAGCGAATGGACACTGAAAGCAGACAGCGAGCGCAAGTGGTGGTGGTGGTGGGAAATAAATAAAATAAATCTAAAAAATAAAAAAAAATAAAAAACTGAATTCTCCAACTTGAAAGCCTTCCCCCACACCCCAGTGAGAAGACATAATGAATTCAGTTCTACTGCAGGGCTTCCTAACAGTAGCTGCACAGGAGTCGCATACCTATAATCTTCACTTTACACTGGACCTTGCCAACAAGCAGGTACCCCAGGACCCTAAGACGGGAGCAGTAGGAAAATGAAAAGAAAACATCATTATTCCTCCTATCTGCTAGCCTGTTGCTAAGTGCCAGAGGGAAACTAAATGGCCTAAGCTTATCTTTCAAAAGGCAAGCACTCAGGTCTCTTAACTTAAGGAAGGAGAAGGAGGGGCTGGGTGTGGTAAGGAGGATGTGGAGATGACAGCGATCGGTACGAGTGCTTCTGACGAAACTCTTGCAAGAAGATGACCATTAAAAAGGGTGTGCTGATTTCGGACCGCTCGATGCAGTGGAGTGAAGTAAGGAAGTGTGGGTTTCAGAGTCTGACAGATCTGGATTCAAATGCAGGGCAAGCTACAGAACTCTCCTCGGCCTATTTCCTCATTAGCAAAACAGTGATAATCATTGTACCTACTTCAAAGGTTCAGATGCTGATTAAATGAAATAGTGCATGAAAAGTGCTCTCAGCACAAGGTCTGGTAAAAAGCAAAGCAGCTGGGTAAATACTGATATTAGGATGTGAAGTGCCTAACAAGTAGTTACAAGGTCCCAGTTACTACTGCAAAGCAGTTCAACACAAGCAGGCAGATGCAGGGGCTGTCTCTACCCCTCAAATATCAATGCGCCTACGGGAAAGTCCATGACCTAAGATCACTACAGGGAGTAAAGGGTAGCATAGGAAAGTCATAAATTTCCCTTACTCCTTCTTGGAAGATTGCTCTTCCAAGAACAGTCACATTTTGCATCTCTAAAAATTCTCCAAGATATTAAAAAGAAAAAAAAAAAAATCAAAAGAGAGTCACAGACTCCATCCTGGTCAGGCTCCCCTGAAAGTTAACTGAACCCAAACATGCTTATCGGGTTCCAGGGTAGGGACCCTGGAGCTGCCTCCTGCTCCACCCATGGGGAAATCACAACAGCAGAGAGCCACTTTGCTGGCCAAATTTGAGTCCTATCAGTTGGAACAGTGAGTCCTAGCCTTTGCACTTTAACTGCAGTGTTTCTCAAAAGCATGAGGACAAGAGGAGCTTGCCCCCCACCCTCTTTATCTCAGCGAGGC
>JAQZBX010099506.1:0-11462 GCA_029593785.1 Cabassous unicinctus
GGGACGTGAACCCGGGCCTCCCATATGGTAAACGGGGGCTCTATCCACTGAGCCACACCCGCTTCCCCAGTATATGCCTTAATCCTTATTACTGGAGTCCTTTATAAATGGAATGAATACACAAAGACAGAAAGTCACAGAAACAAGAAGCTGAAAGCAAGAAAGAAAAGGCAGATACCACCATGTGCCTTGCCATCTGGCAGAGGAGCCAAGGATTGCCAGCAGCCAATCTTTAGGAAGAAAGCATCATCTTGAAATGATACCTTGATTTGGACATTTTCTCAGACTCTAACTGTGAGCAAATAAATTCCCATTGCTTAAGCTGAACCATTTCAATGTTATATGCTTTAAGTAGCCTTGGAAACTAAAATACATAATCAGACACTATAGTATTTTGTCTCGCTTCTTTCATGTAGAATGTATCACTACTTCATTCTTTTTATGGCTGAATAATATTCGATTGTATGGATATACTACATGTTTCTTCTGCTGATGGACATTTTGGTTATTAACATTTTCTGGCTATTGTGAATAATGTTGCTATGTATATTGGTTGTTGGAGATATTTTCATGAACTTTCATGTACAAGTATTTTAATACTTGTTTTCAATTCTGTTGGGTACATATCTCAGAGTGGAATTGCTGGGCCATATGGTAATCCTATGTTTGACTTTTGGGGAAACCACCAAACTTTTTCATAGAGACTGAATCATTTTATATTCCCACCAGCAGTACCCAAGGGTTCCAAAATTGCAATGTTATTCTTAATATTAATTCACTACCAGCAATTTTAGGAAATGCTAAGAAGAGATGAACTGTGTATAGTGCTTAGTGGCATGTTATCATTATAAACCCAAAGTTCCTGGGTGTTATAGCACTTAAAATATATACACATGAACTTGCCTCATGTAATCTCAAGCACTACTTTTTCCTCCTCCAGCCTCATGTGTTGCTTGGTTTCAAGTATTTAATAATAAATATAAAGCTTTTTTTTTTTAATCACCTTTGGATGTTTCAGAAAAACAAGGTTAAAAAAATGTAGGCTTTTATTTGTGATAGATTATTGCAATTGACAGAAATATTACAAATGGCAGCAAAAACAAGGAGAATAAATTTGTATGGTATAATTCTTCAGACTTCTTACTAAAAAGTTAAATCACCAATTACAAGACATTTTGAGTCATAAGAAATTAGAACATTTCTATATTTCTCTGTTTCCAAGCTTAACTTAATTACTCAAATCTAAAATGCCATCAAACACAAAACAAATTCTCTTATGTTCATACAAGAAAAATCCCTGGCAATTAAACTATCACATTCCATTGACGTACCCTGTGGTAAGATGTGAAGAAATGAATCCACAAAACAAACAAAACAGATAAGTTATCATCAATGCTTTTGTTACATTCACTGAATTGATAAAGTCTCTCTGATGACCAAACTGTTGCCATTTTAAAGAGCTTATAAAGCTTATTTTATCCAAACCTCTACAGAAAGCATTTCTAGTGAATATGATAGGATTTCTGTAATGTACAAGTTTGCTGATGTAGAGCAAAGATACTATTAAGGCTTTTGTACTTCACTGAATCTAAAGTATTCCCTTGTGTGTGAATAGGCTCTCTCTGTGTAATTTAGGTGACAATTAAGGTGCTCTGATTGCTAGATGAAGGATTGTAGACAATCACTGCATTCATGGCATTTCTTCCCTGCCGTACAATAAGTACTGTGGCCAAAAACAGAATTTATCTGTCAGGTTCTCTCCTGAATGAAGTATCTGTTGTATGATACGTCACTTTCAAAAGGAAGCTTTCCATATTTCCTGTTTCAAGATGATTTATCTACTTTGAGTTTGCTGATGATTGGTGAATTTTGACATCTAGATGAAGGCTTTATCACATTCACTACATTAAGGGGTTTTCCTCCTCTATGAGTTTGCTAACGTAAGGAAAGTATGCATTAATTGGGAAGACTTTACCACATTCATGGCATCTATAGAAGTTCTATCCTGTAAAAAATGCCCAAGGAGTTGCAACTTTCTGGAGAAGGCTCTCTTATCATTACAGCATTTTTGAGGTTTTTTTTTTTTTTTTTTTTTTTTTTTTTAATGTACAATAAGATGTGACCTGTCTTGGCTTTCATGCATTCACTACATCTGCAAGGTCCCTCTTCTGAATGAATACTCCAATGGATGACAAACACGACTTTAAAGAGAATGATTTCCTACATTCACTGTACCCAGTGGAGTTGCCTCCTAAACACACAGTCTCTGACTTTCAAATGAAGCCTTTTTGCAATCACTGCATTCCTTATGTTTCTATTGGTTTGATTATGAGATAATGAGGGATGCCTTCAGATGGAAGGCTTACCACTTTCATTGCACCTATAGTGTCTCTTTCCCAAAGAGTTCCAGAAGGGTCTATTAAAATCACAGCATTCATGGCATTTCTGTTCCAAATGAGTTCTCTTAGTCAAATATGACTAACACAGAAAGTCGTCTTCATATTCCCACATTGCCTCCTGTATGCTGAGTTTGCTGATGATTAGTAAGAGCTGACTTCCGAAAGAAGGCTTTCTGACATTTGTTGCATTCATAGGGTCTCTCTCCTGTGTGAGTTCTCCGGTGACCAATGAGAGTTGACAAAGTTGTGAATGCTTTCTTACACTCAGAGCATTCATATGGTTTCTCTCCTGTATGAATTCTCTGATGGACAGTGAGATAGGATTTAGCTGTGAAGGCTTTATCACATACATTGCACTTGAAGGGTTTCTCACCAGTATGTATTCTCTGATGTATAATGAAAGTTGACTTACAAGACAAAACCTTCCCACATTCATTGCATCCATAAGGTTTCACTCTTGCATGACAAGTTTGCAGATGATTAGTGAGACCTGACTTTTGGATGAAAGCTTGTTGGCATTCACTGCATTCATAGGGTCTCTCTCCTGTGTGAGTTCGCTGATGAATGATGAGATGTGCCTTAGTGGAGAAGGCTTTTTCGCAATCACAGCACTCATATGGTTTCTCTCCTGTATGAAGCCTCTGATGTACGATGAGATGTGCCTTCGACGTGAAGGCTTTATCACAAGCATTACATCTGTATGGTCTCTCTCCTGAATGAATTCTCTGATGTACAAGAAGTTTTGACTTCCAGGGGAAAACTTTGCCACATTCACTGCATCCATGGGATTTCCTTCCTACCAGATGAGTTTTCTTATGATTAGTGAGATCTGACTTCTGGATGAAAGCTTGTTGGCATTCACTGCATCCATAAGGTCTCTCTCCTGTATGAATTCTCTGATGAATCAAGAGCTGAGCCTTTTTTGAGAAGGCTTCCTCACAATCTGAACATTCATATGGTTTCTCTCCTGTGTGAGTTCTCTGATGTACAGTGAGATGTGTTCTGACCATGAAAGCTTTACCACATACTTTGCATTTGAAAGGTCTCTCTCCTGAATGAGTTCTCTGATGTAAAATAAGTTTTGACTTCCAAGGGAAAGCTTTCCCACATTTATTGCATCCATGAGATTTCCCTTCTCTATGATAAGTTTTCTGATGATAAATGAATGCTGACTTTGTAATGAAGGCTTTTTGACATTGATTGCATCCATACAGTCTCTCTCCTACGTGAGTTTGGTGATGACTAATGAGCAGTGACTTACTGGGAAAGGCTCTTTTACAGTCACAGCATTCATGGGGTTTCTTTCCTGCATGAGTTCTCTCAGGCATGGTCATGAGTGGATTACAAGCCTTAACTGCATATTCATTGCATCCATATGATTTCTTTCCTAAAGCAGTTGAGTGATTAGTGAACTCTGACTTCTGGATGAAGGCCAGTATGCCCGCCATGGAATGAGCTAGATAATGAGAACAGGTCCAGAAAAAATGTTTTTTCAATTACTATAAAGAACATTAGTGAGACAATTAGTAAAATTTGAATAAGCTCAATAGATTAGGTAATATCACTGTATCAATGTCAATTTTCTGATTTTGATAATTGTATTCTGGTTATGTAAAAGAATGCCCTTGTTTCTAGGAAATAATCATTTAGGAATTTAGCAGTAAAATGTAAAAAAAAAACTATGTTTCCGTAAGGGTGTGTATGTGTTTGTGTGTAGAGACAGAGATTTAGAGATAGACTATGATAAAGCAAATGTGGGGAAATATTACCATTCAGGAAATCTGCAGAATATACCAAAAACTTGTATATGATTTTTGGAACTTTTCACTAAGTCTAAACTATTTAGAAATAATTATTGTCAAAAAGAGAAAAAGACAAAGGAAGATGTTTATGAAAAGATATGGACAAGTATGCTCCTAGGAAGACAACTCCTAATGGGCTGAAAGGATAAACTGTGTTATAGCATGATATGGCATTCTGCCCAGCACTCTAGTACAGTGTGCTGCCTGCAAAAATTCACCATGCTGGACACGAGAGTTGTATATGTTTCTGCATGTATGTTATACTTCCAAAGAAAAATTCCATAAAGAATTAAACAAAAAAAAATTTAGGCAAGAATCAGGAAATGCTAACTTGTAAGAGACTCCTGGTAGGAATTTTGCTATTATGCTAACAGTAACAGAATACCATTCAAAGTGATAGTGTGTGTTTGGGGATTTGTCTGATTTACACTTTAAAAATGTCATTCTGTGTGTGTGTGTACCAGTTATTATACTGAGGTCTTAAACATTGAGACATAAATCCTATTTTTAGGCTTATAGGCTGTGGTTATGATAATTGGTAAATATCTGCCATATCATACAGAATTCTTCTTAGATAATAATTTAGATCCCTCTCTCTATCCTCCAACTTAGAAGATTATTCTTTTCATATGGTGGTTTAATGATCTTCCAGTGTTCTTTCTATCCAGTTAACTATTAAAATCTGATATATCTAATCATTCAGGAGGAGTATGGGGGGGACTGGGCTTGAAACACTAACTCCCTGTGGTGGTTTGAAGCTGAATATACCCCAGAAAAACAGGTTCTTCAATCTAATCCATTCCTGTGGGTGTGAACCCATTGTAAATAGGAAGTTTTGATGAGGTTACTTCAGTTAAGGTGTGGCGCAGCCCAATCAGGATGGGTCTTAATCCTATTACTAGAGTCCTTTATAAACAAAATGAAATTCAGAGAGAGAGAGAGCAAGAGAGAGAGAGAGAGTGAGAGAGCGAGAGAGCGAGTGAGAGAGTGAGAGAGTGAGAGAGCAAGACCGTGTGTGCCACAGGAAGCAAGAAGCTGAACATCAACAGAACCCAGAAGAGAAGGAAGAGACTAGGAGATGCCACTATGTGCTTTGCCATGTGACAAGCTAAGGACCAAAGCTCACCAGCAGCCAGCCCTAGAATACCGATTTTTGGAGGAAAAAAGTGTCGCCCTGATGATGCCTTGATTTGGGCTTTTTTCCAGCCTTAAATAGTGAGTGAATAAATTCCTTCTGTTTGAACCGGACCAATTTCATGGTATTTGCTTGAGCAGCCTAGTAACTAAAACACTCCTGGTTAGAAATTTCAAAAGAACCTTTTATAAATAAATAAAAACAGTGTGAAAATTAAAAAAAAATCAGTCTTGCTATTATGTAGAGAATAGAGAAAAGCAAGAATAAAGAAGGGGGAGTATATTGGAAGCAACAGTAATAATATTGGTAAGAGATAATGGAGATACTGAGGCTTGAGTAAAATACTAGTTACAGAAAGGATTGGAGGACCTCGGGATAGACTCAGAAGAAAGCAGAGAGTAGACTTGCTAATGAATTGGATTTGTGAGGCGAGTGAAAAGGAGGAACCAAGAGTGACTTCAAGTGTGAGACAGCTCTCAGATCTAAAAATGCAGAAAAGAAATATCCAGGCAGTTAAATAATATGATTTGTGATGGAGGTTTTGAGACACGCTGCATCAGTTCCAACCTTTGGAGGGACTGGAAAATGAAGATATTAGCCCATACTTCCAGGAAGGGCTGGCGACTAAAGGTCAGTCATGCAGGCATTATATGATCAAGCCTCAATAAAAACTCCAGGTACCAAAGGCTCAGGTGAGCTTTTCTGGTTGGCAATACTCTGTGCATGCTGTCACACATCATGACTAGTAAGGAGTTAATGCTGTCCCATGCCTCTGTAAGGAAAGGATAACCAGAAACTCCACATTCAGGCCCCTCCAGGATTCTGTCCTATAGGTCTCTTCTCTTTGATATTTCAAATTTGTATCCTCTTGCTTTAATTAACATATATTCTTAAGTAGAGTGCTTTCATAATTACTGTGAGTCATTCTAGTGAATTAATAAAGCTGAGGGTGATTGTGGGGACCTCTGAATTTTTAGCCAGGTGATCTGAAGTGAGGTTGTTTCTGGGGACCCCCAAACTTGTGGCTGGTATCTGAAATGAGGGCAGTCTTCTGGGGACTGTTGCTCAGACTGTGCAGATTGGCTAAACTCATTGTAGCATGCAAAAGACAATGATCTTTCCCAATAAAATGTGGTCAACACTCCCACCTTCTAACTTGCTTTGATATATTTTCAAGTGGTGCACAGAAATCCAACTGGAATATAAAATCCAACCAGTGGGCCATCTCCCCTAACTGCAGGATAAAATGTAATGCTGTGTTAGTTGCAAAAATTGCTTTGCTTTTTTTAAAATTTTAAAACATTTTTATTATAAAACCAAACGGACCAAATAAAAACTGAAATGTTGCAAAAAGACAAAGTCATCCATTTTCTGCCCTATTCCACTATAACCACAGTTAACAATTTTACTTTTATCATTTTTTTACATGCTGGTGTGTTATTTGCAGCCATAATCATACCCATTCATATACTTCTTTATATCTTGCTTTTTTATTTAATATAATATTTTCTCATGCTTTTCATAATATTCATTACTAATTTTGGGTATGCATGTATTTGTTTATTGACTATCCCCCTAGACCAAGGGTTTGTAAATTATGGCCCATGAATTAAATTTGGCCCAGGATCTATTTTTGCACAGTCCACAAACTAAAAATAGTTTTTACATTTTTTACAGGGTTGTAAAGAAAAAAGAAGAATATGTTACAGAGATTGTATATGGCTGAAAAAGCCTGGAATATTTACTTTATGATCTATAAAGAACAGATTGGCCAAACCTTGCCCTGGAGCAGGGGTGGCAAACTATGACCCCCACATTTGTAAATAAAGTTTATTGGAGCACAGCCATGCCCATTTGCTTGCACATTGCCTATGGCTGCTTTTGCACTACAAACAGCATAATTGAATAGTTGGGACAGGACTGTATGGCCTGCAAAGCCTAAAATGTTTACTATCAGGCCCTTTAAGGAAAAATTTTGCTGACCCCTGCCCTAAACTTTTAAGCAGTTTATAATTGGGCTATTAAAGTAATACTACTTGAAACATTTTTGTGCATTTAATTTTTCAGTTTGGACAACCTAATTGGGAAAGATTAGCAAAAGTAGAATAACTGGGTTCAGTTAATAAAGATATTTTTAAGGCTGATACTGTCCTATACTATCTCTCTTATAATATTTTAGGTATGATATAATAACTGTTCTTGGCAATAAGAATGGAAAGGGAGCAGAGGTGGCTCAAGCCATTGGGTGCCGCCCTCCTACATGGGAGGTCTTGGGTTTGGCTCCCGGTGGCTCCTAAAAAGAAGGAAGGCACACAACGAACAGACACAGAGAGCAGACAGCAAATACAAACAAGGGAGGTGGAGGAGAAATAAATAAAATTAAAATAATAATAAAAAAAAAAGAATGGAAAGGAAGGTCCAGTACTCTTGTAGGTAGCACTTCTCTGATCCCTGTTAGCCTAGACATGTAAGTTTACATTTAGTTCTTATTTAAAGTGAAGGATGAAAAAGACGACAGAAATAAACTCTCAACGTGTCAAGGTGTATATGAAATACCATTCCAAGCTAGTTACACAGGACTAAAGGCATATGGAGAGCTGAATAGGGAAAAGAGGCGGCAGTCTCAACAATAAGCCAGCTGTGGCAGCAGTGATTAAAGAGGCAGCTTTGCGGGTGGGATGACAGGAGGAAGACGCATTCCAACTTCTGAACATATCCTTGGC
Organism: Cabassous unicinctus; assembly: GCA_029593785.1. Taxonomy (NCBI): domain Eukaryota; kingdom Metazoa; phylum Chordata; class Mammalia; order Cingulata; family Chlamyphoridae; genus Cabassous; species Cabassous unicinctus. The sequence continues at coordinate 8,060 of JAQZBX010099506.1, forward strand.
ATAAACCTGCATACAACTGTAATTATACTGTATCCATATAAGAAAGTTCTAGAGTAACTACCCTATATTTTTTAACAAATAGCATTTTTCTATCTGGGAAAGTCTTATTCTTCAGAAAGAAAACCTATGGAATGGACCAGTGAAGTCAAGCCTATCTCTGAGATGAAAGATGAAGCAGGCTGATCGGTCTCAAATGTAATCTTGTATGAATAAAATAAGCATTTGGGAAGTAGAGCTGTCATTTTTAAGTGAAATATTCTCAAAACTGACCTTAGGGTCTGGCAGCATAAATCCATCAGTAAGTTTATAATAAACTGTTGTGGAATCAGACTCCACTATGGCCAATGTAAAAGACATTGGCAAATCTGGGTCACCTTGCAATTTTCGGGATGCCTTCAAGATTTCCCTTATACTGTTAACGGCTGAGGGATGCAATGATAGGAGTAGGCACCACAGTTGGTAACCCTTCTTCTCTGCGGTTCTGGTAAACCCCACATAGTTTACTTCCTGCCAACTTTTACTCTCCATGAGGTCCAGGTAAATCAAGAATGCTATATAAATCTGGGTAGCAGGAAGTGGCTGTGGCTCAATTGGTTGGGCTCCCGTTTACCATATGGGAGACCCCAGGTTCAATTCCTGGGGCCTCCTGGTGAAAGCAAGCTGTCCTGTGCGACGCGGTGCTGCTGACTCAGTGTGGTGAGATGATGGCCCATGCGACTCAGTGAGCTGGTGCAGCAAGATGACGCAACAAAGGGAGGGAGACAAGCAGACAGAAAAACACAAAGCAAATAGACACAGCGAGCACAAGCAGCAAGGGGGGATAAAAAACAAACTGGGTAGCACCTCCTATATCTAATTCCATCATCTCTAAATACTTAGAGTAGGTCCCCATCCAGGCATTCTCAGAGGCCCATGAGTGGGTGCCACCACTGCCTGGGGTCGGCTTGGAATCACTGCGTTCCTTCATGCCAGGCTGTGGGAGTGCCGTTTTTTTTTTTGTTTTTTTTTTTTAATCAGGGTGAGAGGAGTGAAAGGATGAGATGTGGAGAAAACATGACAGAGGAAGCAGAAGAAAAGGAGGAAGTCTGGAGGATGCTGCAAAGAAAACAAAATCCTACTGAACAGTGGATCTATCCAAAGGAGGAGCAAAAAAGAGGCACAGCTTCCTTCAAACACCAAGCAAAAGAGAGCCCAAGCAATGATTTAGGTACTTGTAATCACCTTCAAAGTTTCAGCATAATTAAATACATTTGGAAGGAGTCAACCCTTCACGTCAACTACTTTATATTCATGGCCTCCTATCATGCTGGTTCTGTCACTCACTCACCTGAAGAACCCTGACACTGCATTTCATCGTTTACTCTCCATGGCTCATCTCCATGCACCAAATTCAGGATCATATCTGGTTTGGTAGCTTGATAGCCTGTTCATGGAAAATGACAAAGACATTGACACTTGTAATTGGATGTGGGTGGGGGTCTATGAACAGCACAAAATGTTTCAGGAACTGATGGTTTCACCTTGGCAGATTAGAGCACATTAACAAAACAAAAGAGAGACTAAGAATCTATCAACTATACATTCAAGTCCAGTATCCTGAAGCTCTCTGGAAGCCTTGGCAAGTGAAAAAGGAAAAGCTATTGGCTGGGTAAACTCTGAATGATACAGGGCAACTGTCTTTACCCACTGTTCCAAGGCTGCTATAATTCTCCATCATCACATCCTGGTATAGGTTCTTCTGAGCAAGACCTACTAGCTGCCACTCTTCTTAGGTAAAGTCCACAGTTCCATCCTTAAATGATATTAATTCCTGTAATAACACATTCCTCTTCAATCTGAGGTGATCATCACTGGATATCATAAAAAAGACCTATGGTATATGTTCTGGTTATTTTTACCTTAAGTTATGAAGGTTTGTGTACGTTTTATGTGTCAATAATTTGTATTATTCATTACAGAAATGCCATTAAGAGTATCTTGCCAGGGGAGCAGATGTAGTGGTTGTAGTGGTTGAATGCCTGCTTCCCATGTACAAGGTCCTGGGTTCGATCCCCAGCACCCCCTAAAAACAAACAAAAAAAACAACTCTCATTGGGGAGCAGATGTAGCTCAGTGATTGAGCACCTGTTTCCCATGTACAAGGTCCTGGGTTCAATCTCCAGTACCTCCTAAAAAAATGAAAATAAAAAGTATATTGCCACTGGTGCATTTATCAACTAATCCAATAAATTACAAGTTTTTGAAATGTGCAATCATAAAATTCTATAGCTAACATCTCTCTAAAATAGAAATCTCTGAAAAATATTTTCAACATCTATTTAAGAGATATAGACTAGTTGCTAACATATAAACTCAGCATATACTAATCCTCAAGGAGTTTTGACCTTGAGTATGTTTCAAATGAAAGAACAAACAATAAAGTCAGATATGAAATAATTATACAAAAGCAGAAATTATCAGCACAGAATGTTAAATATGAATGTTTAATGTACTGATAAATAAGATACATAAAATATAGATAAGGAACAAGAGACCCCACCCTAAATCACATGGTTTGCCTTTCTGGCATGACTAGCCCCCTCCCTCAGACTACTAGACATATCCCTAAAATACATTGTAGCCAGCCCCTGCCCTAAACAGACTTCTATCAGGTATGTCATATACTTTCTGGAAACCAAGGGCAAAGGCCAACCTCTCTATGGGCAAAGCCAAATTCTTCACTACACAGATGTAGAGCAACTAGGATGTTCATATATATTGATGAGGTAGGAATGTAAGTGGTATTTTTTTTTTTTTAATGAAATCGAACTTTTTTTTTTTTAATTAAAAGATTTATTTATTTATTTATCCCCCCCTTGCTGCTTGTGCTTGCTGTGTCCATTCGCTGTGTGTTTTCTCTGTGTCTGCTTATCTCCCCCTTGCTGTGAGGTCCCGCTGCATCAGCCCACCGCGCCGTGCGGGCTGGCCTGCCCTCACAAGGAGGCCCCGGGAAGCGAACCCGGGGCCTCACACATGGTAAATGGGGGCTCTATCGATTGAGCCACATCTGCTTCCTGTTGTGAGGTCTTGCTGCATCAGTCCACCGGGCTGCGCGGGCCGGCCTGCCCTCACAAGGAGGCTTCGGGAAGCAAACCCGGGGCCTCCCATATGGTAAACGGGAGCTCTATCCATTGAGCCACACCCGCTTCCCTGTAAGTGGTATTATATGTGGCGGCCATCAATGGAGGTGCTTAGCTCTCGGAGGAGGACTGGGCACTTCAGAACTTGGAGCCTCTTTCACCCTGGTTATAATCTTAATCATAATAGCGATATCTTTCCTTTTTAAATTGTTTACCTGTGAAAACATGCTCCTGGCTTATGCTGTGATTGGTACCGCTGGGTGCAAGGCAAGGCACTGCAAAGG
>JAQZBX010099507.1:0-11466 GCA_029593785.1 Cabassous unicinctus
TACATGTAGGTAATGTAAGCCACTGCTTTTGTGGTATGATTTAGATATTGGGGGTAGAGATTCCTCTTGTCATACCCTAAATTCTTTTAACCTCTGACTGTTGAAACACTGAAATTCAACACCTAATGCTCAAAAGTTGGATTGCTTTCAAAAATATAAATAAAGGAAAGCCAGGATTTTGTGATAATGTAAGTTTTTGTAAGCTATTGCAAAGGAGTCACATCCAGCAGCACTTTCCCTTTATCACTTTGGTTCCCTAAAGTGTGGAAATCAGTTTAGAAGGTACATAACAATTATTTTTGTAAGTATGTATGTATATATTTATGTATTTACACTGATGGTTAAGCTAATATGTCAGTTCAGCCAGGTAATGGTAGCCAGGTCTTTGGTCAAGCAAGCACTGGGCTAATTGTAATAAAAGGGCACTTCATGGACTTTAAGCATCAGTGAGTTGATTGCATAGATGGCTGGTTGCATCTACCATCAACTAAGAAGATTGCCATCAGCAATGAGTGACATCTCATCTACTGATTTTAAAGCTTTATAGGGGAAGTGATTTCAGCATTCAGAGAGAGAATTCCCATCTCTACTTCAGACAGCCAGTGTCTCCTGGGATTTCATCAAGGACCTTTTTCTGAGTCCCTGGTTTGCTGCCTGCCCCATAATATTTGGACTTGTGCATCCTTACAGTTGCTTGAGACAATTTCATACTATTCACAGATATCTCCTGTCTATTCTTTTTCCTTAGAGAACCCTGACTAATACATTTATGAATAAATTACTGTCAAGTCGGGTGATTTTATGTATTTTTTTCAATGCAATTTCAAGCTATATGAAACCACTTTCTCTCTCATTGTCAATTGCCCTATTTGGGTAATGTTTAAGCTACTATAACAAAGGGACTCCTACTATAAAGTGAGTTACGAACAAAAAACTTCTCTCTCATATAACAACAAGTCCAAAGACTTCTGGTTGGTGGCTGTGCTCCAGGGGAAATTCAGGGACTCAGAACTTCCTTTCATCTTGTTGCTTTGTCATCTTTTAGAGCAGCTGTCAACAATTTATAACTTGTGGGTTAAATACTGCCCAAGATCCATCTGTTTTTTGGTAAATACAATTTTATTGGAACACAACCACACTCAGTGTTTACATATTGATTATTGATGCTGTGGAGGTACAATGGCAACAATAACCTTGTGTTACTCACAAACCTAAAATATTTACATATTTACTGTCTGGCCCTTTACAGAAAATGTTTGCCTATTTCTCAAGAGAACTGTATTTATCTCTGTGGTTAAAATTGGATCTTAGGAACTTTATGTTCCAGTTTAAGGAGAGGAAGAGGAGTTTTTTAAATTTCTATTATTGAAGATCACATGCCACATTTATTCATATCCTATTGACCAAAATTAGCTATATGGCCCAGCTAGCTGCATGTGAAATTTAGAAATGTAATTTCTAGTCATTCCTCTGCCTATTTCTATAGACACTTGTATTTCCATATGCTTTCTTCAGTATGAAAGAAAGAGGTGAAATAATAAATTCTTAAACATAATGCCAATGGGGTATGTCCCATTTGTGAACTTATCTATCAAGTGACTTGCATTAGAAATTAAAAAGATTGGAAAGGTTGGTATTCAGAATGAACGGGTTTTTTGTATGTCTGCAGTTATACTGGATCTCAAGTAGTATATTTAATTTGCACACTTGAAGAGGGTTCCAAGGAGATAATAGAAAAAAAAAATAACAATGCACTCAAAAAGTGCAAGGCAGGTGTTCTGTGAAGAGAAGGATAAAGGGTAGAGGATTAGAATGTAGATTCTGGAATCAAATACCTCATCTTGATTCTGGTTACACCAGTTACTAGCTTGGGCAAGGTCTGAGTTTCCATTTCCTTCTCTGTAAAATAATAATAATAGGACCTGGTTTGTAAGGTTGTTGTGATAATTAAGGAGTGATATACTGTGCTCAGCAGAGGGGCTGGCAAGGAATAAGCATTCTTTAATAGTGGGAGCTGATCTTATTAGGAAGCTTGATTTATAAGAGCAGTCAAATGCAAAACTGCCCAAAAAAGGAAATTCACAATTTTTAATCACTTACTTTAATTTGTGTCAGGAATTTTAATAGATAATTTGAGTGTTATCTCAATAAACACACTACTCTAAGAATGTATATGTGTGTAGCACTTTTAAATTCTTATTAGTCATTTATTCCTCAGTGTGAGTGAGGGGCAGAAAATATTTTAATGGGATGGATGTGGAAACTGGATAGCACGGAATAGGAACACAAGTGTGAGGGATGTGTAGGATAGAGATCTGCTTGTGGTTAGACGTCAGTTATATTATTGTGCTAAAGACCAGTACCGACTTATTACTTTAAAGATATGAATAAAGTCAGAAGCAAATTTGAAATGTAAGTGACTAATGTTAAAAATAAAATTAAATTTACATTAAAATAGAAGTCATATTTAAAATTTTAAAATAGGTACACACATTTTCTTCAGTTAGAAGAAAACATGGAAATGAGTGTGCCTCTTGTTTTGTAAGGAGGTAGTATTTTGTTTTCTAAGGAGGCAGTGTTGATATTTAAGTTTGATTTGATTATTTTTCTCGTTAAACATTATCTGTATGAAAAACTATTATATGTTATGATTAAAATCCTTTTTGCAATTATTTTAACGTATTATTGTAGTTCATCAATTTTTTGTCATTAACAATAGTAACATTTTTATTCTACTTTCATCATCTCTGAAAAGCTGTATGCTGATCAAGAATCCTCATTCATTTTTACTTTTGAAGTCTTAAACCTATATTAATATCTTATTGCATGCCCAGAAAACAATGTTTGGCTTTCATATTTATTTTTAGAATGTAATAAAGTTCACCTAGAAGAAATACCTTTTCTATAAGGTATAATAAAAAGCCTTAATTTATGTTTAACTTCTTAAACCAAGGATTACACTTGTAGAGAATAAAAAAATTTCCTCATAGGTAAATGTGATTTACTACGTAAACTGTTGTCAGGCATCATTTAAAAAATTGATGACTCCTCAAACTTGTGTTAATGCTAACTCAAATGTTCATAGTAGACAGTACATGATAATTACATATACCTGGAAAATATTATGTGTTCGAATTAAAAATTTACCTGAATGGATGAACATTCAATAAATATTGTGATATCTGGGCTAAAAATTGGCTCCCATGATGGTAGTCTCACTTTTATAGTTTCCCCTCCCACATTATAACTGTGTTAGTCTTTGTCACCAATAAAAAATGATGGTATATCACTTCAGAGACTATATTATGCAAGGCTATGCCTTCCATCATTGATGTCCTTTCTCTCTCCCTTTCATAATTTGTTCTGAAAGAAGCCATGTGATGAGCAGTCTTATGGAGAAAACAACTTGACAAAGAACAGAAGTCTTCTGCCAACACTCATGGAAGTGTGCTTAGAAATAGATACTTCAGTCCCTTTAGAAAATTTATTCCTGGTTGACAGCTTGACAGCCACTTCATGAGAGACCCTGAGCCAATACCACCCTGCTAAGCTGATCCCAGATTCCTGACTCTCAGAAGAAACTGTGTGAGATAATAAATGTTTGTTGTTTAAAGTGGCTAAGAATTGGATAAACCTGTTATGTACAATAGATGATTAATATAAATATGATAGCTTCAGACATTTCAAAGAATTTCTCTAGAACAGGAATAAAACACATATAGTTACATTCATGGTAAATCTATGACTATACTTTTTAACTCTTATTTTGAAATATGAAATATAAATAAAAAGTAATGACATTATTCAATTCAATATGTTCTTACTTATCTTAAATCCAAACTTCATTATAAGTAGGTGCAAACATCTGATTATTTCATTATGTCTTTCAATATATCCTTTCCCAAATATTTACATATTGAAAAACATATTACCTTATTATAAATCCTTTTGCTTTTACTTATCTTTTTTAGTTAATCCATTATATTCATATTTTGAAATTTTATATGTAGAAGAGTTACATTATCTATTATTTTCATTTCAGAGTCAAATAGAGGGCATTACAAAATATTTGTTACTATCAAGAGGCATTGCTGAGAATGATTTCTCTATAACCATGCAAGCAATGTTGCTTGAGCAGTTATATAAATATACAGATTATTATGTTAAAATGCTTGCCTACTGAATTGGAAACTTTAAGGGCTGAACCCAGAAATCTATTCTTTTAATAAACTTCTTGGAAGATATGGATGCAGCCTTTCTGGAATCAGTTCATGAACTGGCATTTTGGGAAACATTGGTATTGATGTCATTAACTTCTAACTTTATATTACTGAATTCTTATTCCTCCCCTCATTGCCTCTTGGGAAATGAAATAAATTATTTATTAATCTCTCATTTTTAATAACACTCTCTACTAGTATCCTTATTTGTCTGAAGAGTCAGTGGAGTGAAACTTCAGAGAGAGATGGCAGAATAGGGAGGCCCAGGACTCAGTCCCTACAACAAAACAACAATTAAACAGGCAAGAACTGTCTGAAACAACTATGTTGAAACTCCAGAGACCAGAGGGACACTCTACAGCATCCAGCAATGAACAGAAGAAAGAGACTGATACATTATGGTAAAGAACTGTAAATTGCTCTCTCTAAATTGCTGTCTCTGTGCAATGGCTAACGGCACTAATCTCCCACTCTCAAGGCAGGACTTCACGGGGTCTAGCTCCTGGATAGTTGCTGCAGAGATAAAGGGACATAAAAATCTTCCCCATGAAGTGTGCATGGCTGATCACTGATCATGGCTTTTGATAAGCAAATTTGGATCCCTGGGTCCCAACTCGGAGGGCAGCTACTGTTTCAACACACTTCCATAAATGCGGCAACTAAAAGAATCAAATATCTAGGAATAAATCTAACCAAAGATGTAAAGGACTTGTACACAGAAAACTACAAAATATTGCTAAGGGAAATTAAAGATGATCTAAGCAAATGGAAGTACATTCTGTACTAATGGATTAGAAGAGTAAATATCATTAAGATGTCAATACTAACCAAAGCAATATATAGATTCAATGAAAAAACCAACGAAAATTACCACATCCTTCTTTGCAGAAATGGAAAAGCCAATCACCAAATTTTTATGTAAGGGTAAGGGGCCCTGAATAGCTAAAACCCTGTTTTTTTTAATATATATTTTTTATTTATTTTTAAATTATATTTAGATTACATAAATTGCTACATAAAAAAATATAAGGGATCCCCATGTGCTCCACTCCCTAGACCTCCCAATTTTCTCCACATTAAAAACTTCTTTCAATTGTGTGATACATTCATTGCAATTGATGAACACATTTTGGAGCATTGCCACTAAGCATGGAGTATAGGTTAGATTGTAGTTTACACTCTCTCCCACTCAATTCTGTAGGCTATGGCAGGATATATAATGGCCTGCATCTGTCACCTCAATGGCATCCAGGTCAATTCCAAGTCCTGAAAATGCCCCCATATTATACCTCTTTTCCCTCTCCTTGACTTGAGCAGCTCCACTGACCGCTGTCACCTCTTCAATGATATAATTTCTTCCATTTTTAGAATCACAATAAGTTTATAGTAGAACAGCAGTAAGTCTATTCTAGTCTGTATTTTATTCATCAATTCTGAGGATTCTAGGATGGTGATGCCCACTCCACCTCTAATTGAGAGGGGACTTTGATTCTATGTGGCTGATGGATGGGACTCTCTTGCATACAGTTGTAGATTCTCTTGGTTCCTTGGTGTGGTGGTTGTCCATCCTCACCTCCTCATCAGCTGTCCCAGGTGAGTCCAATGAACTGGAGAATAGGTGGTGCAACTCCTCTGAAGCTCAGGGCCCAGCCAGGTAATGGACAGCCCAGAGATTCAAGTCTCCTGGATGCAAACCTACCAACTCCAGCACCAAATATAGGTTCAAACAAAAGGGACAGAAGAGCCTTCTTGAAAAAGAAGAATGAAATTGAAGGACTCACACTTTCAGGTCTTAAAACCTATTACAAAGTCGTAATAATAAAAAGATTCCCATGTACTGGTGCAAGGATAGATGTATAGACCAATGGAATAGAACTGAGCACTCAGAAATAAACCCTCATGCTTATAGCCCACTGATTTTTGACAAAGTGGTAAAGACTACACAATTTGGAAATAATAATCTCTTCAACAAATGGTGCTGGGTAAATTGGATCTCCATTTGCAAAAAAGAATGGAGGACCCCTACTTCACACCATATACAAAAATAAACTTAAAATGGATCAAAATCTTAAATATAAGAGCTAGAACTACTACTACTAGAAGAAAACATAGGGAAACGTCGTCAGGTCCTTGTGTTAAGCAATGATTCGTTAGACTTTACACCCAAAGCACAAGCAACAAAATATAAACATATATAAATGGGACCTCTTTAGAATTAAAAACTTTTGATCCTCCTAGTACTTTACCATGAAAGTCAAATGACAACCTACTCAGTGCGAGATAATATTTGGAAACCACATATCTGATAAAGGATTGATATCTGGCATATATACAGAAATGTTTCAACTTAACAACAAAAATTTAAAAAAGCAATTTAAAAATAGACAAAAGAATGGAGCAGCTACCTCTCCAAAAAAGATAGACAAATGGCAGGAAATACATGAAAAGATGATCAATATTATTAGCCCTCAAGGAAATGTGGATCAAAACCACAATGAGATACCATTTTACGTCCACTAGAATGGCTACTATTAAAAACAAAAGATAAGTAAAAGGTTTTGGAGTGTATATGGTGAAATAGAATCACTCATTCATTCCTGGTGGCAATGTAAAATGGTGCAGCCTCTGTGGAATACAATTTAGCAATTTCTCAGAAAGCTAAATATTGAGCTGTCATATGACCTGGCAATCCCACTACTAAGTATATTCCCAAAAGAATTGAAAGCAGGGACTGGAACAGTTATTTGCACACTGATATTTGTAGTGGTGTTATTTATAATTGCCTAAAGATAGAAGCAACCCAAGTGTCCATCAACCAATGAATAGATAAATAAAATGTAGTATAAACATACAATGCAATATTATTCAGTTTTAAAAAAGAATGAAACCCTGATACATGGAACAATAAGGATGTATCTTGAAAATGTCATATTATGTGAAATAAGCCAGACAGAAAAAGACAGATATTGTAAGATCTCACTGATTTGAAATAATTAGAATAAGCAAAGTCAGAGTTAGAATTTAGAATATAGATTAAGAGTGGACAGGTTGGGGACAGGGAAGGGGAAGTTAAATATTATAATGTATTGTGTTCTTGTTTGGAACGATGAAAATGTTTTGATAATGAATGGTCGTTATGGTAGCACAGAATTAAGAATGCCATTTACAGCACTGAAAAGTATTTCTGAATATTATTTAAAGGGGAAATATTAGATTGTATATATGTTAACAGAATTTAAAAAAAAATCCGTGGAACTACTCTACACATACAGTGAACCCTAAGCTAAACCTTGGACTTTAAGTAATAGTACAATTATAAAAAATATGCTGTCATCAATTGTAACAAATATTCCACACCAGTGTAAGGTGTTGTCCGTGTGGTGATATATTGAAATCCTGTATTTTATGCCTGATTGTTCTGTTAACCCACAAACTTTTTAATAAAGTAAAAAAACGAGTCAGTATCATAAAGAAGTCCTCTCTTGGCCCAGTTTTCTTCGTAAACTGTTCTTTCCTTCACATTCTTGAAAGTGTTGTGTATCGTCTTTTATATGTACTAATATTTCTCAGTTCTCAGTGACTTGCAGTATGCCTTCTGCCCTCACTGCTTTAATGAAACTGTTCTTTCAAACCATTCCAACCGAGAATACAATGGTATCTTCTCAGTTCTCCCCTTGATCAATTTTTTTTGCATCATTATATGTGTTTTTTAAACATTTTTTTAAAAAAGATACTTAGATTACATAAATGTTGCATAAAAAACATAGGGGATTCCCATATGCCCTGTTCCCTACCATTCCCACATTTTCCCACATTAACAATATCCTTCATTAGTGTGGTACATTCATTAAAATTGATGAACACATTTTGGAGCAGTGCCACCAAGCATGGATTATAGTTTACATTGTAGTTTACACTCTTTCCCACACAATTTTGTATGTTATGGCAAGATATATAATGGCCTGCATCTGTCATTGCAATGTCATTCAGGGCAATTTCCAAGTCCTGAGAATGCCCCCATATTACACCTGTTTCCTTATTCTCCTACTACCTCTGATAAAATGTGATAAAGTTACCTTCTCTGTCTCATCTTCATTCCACTTATCAGACTTAGGTCCTTACAAAAATTCAGTTTCCAGATCAATTTTTTCTATGTATACATTCCCAAAGTGGCCTCACAAGCCAATTGTTTTTAGTATTCAGTCCTTTATCACCTGTCCATTGGACATTTATTTACAGAAAATACATCAAGATAAATCAAATTAACAAATCTAAAGCTGAACAAATCTTTCTTCATAAAGCAGCTGCACTTCCTTTTTGCCACTTTTAGTTAATATTACAACCAAATTACTCATAATTTAAATCTCAGTCAACTTAAACAACTTTTTCTTTCTCACCCTTCATCTATAAGCAGTTATAAAATTCCACTGATTCTTCTTCTGTGACATCTCCTATAAGTCTTTTAAGTTCCTACTGGAACTATCAATTCAAACTCTCATTACCTCCCACTTGATACTGGTAATAGACTCCTACCTGTCTCTCTTCTTCTAGGCTCTCTAGTTCCCAATCATAGCTTGATTTTGGGAATCAAATGGCTATTGTTTGACTTTACCACTTAGTGTATGTCCTTACACAAGTTATTTAATCTCTCTCTGTGCTTTGATTTCCCCATCTAGAAAATAAAGCTACCGAGAGTAAGTACAACATATTTTTTTTGTTTAGATGATTAAAAGAGATGTTATATACACAGTGCTTCGAAAAATGCCTGAAACAAGATAAGCCCTTAATAACTGTTAACTATTACTATTAAACTCTTAGGCTTAGTAGAATTTTTAACCTCGTGTATGTTTTTCCATTTAAAGTTCCCTAGTGTTTTCTGCTCTTAGAAGTCTTTGCAATTGTAAGTACCCTCTATTCTTAGGCTCATTTAATATGACATTTTACATAAATTAAGTGTGAAAGAATGGATTGTCTTTCAATTTGCTGCTTTTGGTGTATTTTGATAAATGATAGCATAACGATAATTACTATCATCCAGGTCAGAACACATTAAATATTTCTATCTACACTATTTTCCTTTATTGGATTACTTATAATTCATTTGTAAAATCTGACTGATTGATGTGCCCTCATATTTCTCAGTAAGAAAGAGAGTATTTCATGAATTCAATAACCACCCAGTCATGCCTTTGATGCTATGCTTTTGGCTGTCAAGCAATGAAGTTGATTTTTATGAGGCATAGGAAAAATATAACTAAAATTTAGCATTTTAGAATTTAGCTTTTGATAATGTTTCTCTTCTACATTTCTTTCATCATTTAATGTATACTTTATATAGTACAGGTTGAGTTTTTCAGGATAATCCAATTTCTTATCACTCATTAGGTTTGATTTTATACTCGCTTTGGATGGATTCCCATTGCTTCCCTCACCATGCTTCTCCTGGTCGACTATGAGGGTTTTCAGTGGTTGGAAGTTAGATATGGGTTACACAGAGCTTATGCTCTCTATAACTAACCCCATGAAATATTCAGTGTTTAAACTCAGAAAAAGACCACAGGCTAGAGTGAGAACAAAATGCACTTACCTTGTTGCCCTTCACAATTTTCAGTCTTTTCACAAACAAGTTATTATTGAAGAAGAAAAAATGCAAAGTTGTGGGAGAGATATGGAAAAGAAAAAGGCTGGAGAGTGATCAGCAGAGGAGAAGAGGGCAAGAATGTGTTAGAGATGAAAGTTTCCAGCTCCTTATCTGTGTCCTGAAAGATCTCCTATTGTTCTAGCTGTCAACAACTAGAAGGGAGATCAGACCATGGTTATAGGTTACTTTCAACCATGATGACCAGCTCTGAAAAGGAAGTAACTTCTGAATCCAAGAAAATAAAACTTTAAAACACCTATATCCTTAACTTTTCCAAAATCCCAGTCACTCTGTAGTCCCTCACACTTTCTTGTCTTCTCTCCTTGATTTTACCTGGGACCCTTTCCCCCAGGTTATATATTCCTTACACTGGTCCTTCTCTTCTTCCTTTCTTTCTTCTTGTTACTCTCTCCCTCTCTTACTGTTTAAGAACCTGCAGTCTCTGCTTATTAATAACTGCTAAAACTGTAGTCCGTGAACCTGCAGGGTAAAGGTCTACCTATACCAGGCCTAGAGGTCAAAATATTAATTTTCATAAAAGAAAATGCTAATTAACATGAGGTGTTGCCACTTATTAGAACTGTAAAAATAAGATCCCCTTCAACTTCCCACACATTTTCCTTCAGCAGCTTGTTTGACTCGTTTCTCATTTATTGCTCACAAAGAATCTATCAGTAGGTTGATTTACTTCCTGCTTCTTTTGCTTCCCCTCCATTACCAACTGGCCCAGCCCATGCATAAACACGACATGAAAAGTATACTCTTCCAATAGGGTTGGATGTTGTGGGAGGTGTGGGAGGTGGGGAACATGGGAATCCCTGTAATTTCTGAGTAATAATTAGGTAATCTAAGCACCTTTAAAAATATATATATATACATATAAAATAATATTTATGTAAGAAAATGCACATATATGCATATGTATTTATATACCATTTTACAAATATTGGCGTGTACTGTGAAAAATCTTGATTTTTACAAACAATAAAAAAATAAAAAATAATAATAAAAAAAAGAAAAGTATACTCTTGGAGCGGACAAGCTAGTGAAAGTGTAGAATTATGTTAGTCTTTGATTGATGAGGCTGTCATATCAGTTAAATCAAATATGCAAGTAGAACGATAATCTACAGCACTATTTAATAAGGGATATGTAAAATAGCACATGTTATGGAAGGACCCACTCATTGTATTATGCTTGTTGGAACTGTTGTCTAAATTGTAAACATTATCTCAGCCCACAAAATGTTTATTGTCTACTTGGTAAAATTATAAATACACAACAAGAAAAATTTTTTTAAAAATGTATCAACAAATACAAGTTGATTTTGTTACAAGTTGGGCCCATAGTAAAGGTGGATCACTCTGGTGGAGGCAATAATAGAAGGCATCTGATGTATGCCACCTACAGTTTAAAGAAATATTATATGGAATAATTTAAGTGAGTTAATTTTGTGGGAAAAGAACAAGGGCTGTGGACTGAGCCAAGGATTCTTCTAAAAGTCAATGGGAAAGTTCATATTTGTATTCAACACCATTTAATGATTAGTCTCTGGTGAGTTTGAATGGTATTTTTACATATGTAATCTCATGTAATTATTGTAAC